>CM044436.1:124397867-124409717 GCA_024363595.1 Xenopus borealis | reverse complement strand
GACTGGTACTGATCCAGTCTGTTTATCCTGACTACTCTCCTGACTCCTGATTCTGTACTGGTTGGTACTGTCACAGCCTGTCCCCCAACTTCACTCCCTGTTCTCCATATATGTTACTTTTCCCTTGCCTGCCCAAATCTTTCTCCCCGGTTCTCTCACTTTAAGACCAGGAGACATCTGAGTAGTGGATGGTTCCTCCCAAAGCCAAAGCAGCTGCAATAGGCAGAAGTGTGAGCCAAAACCGTAATCTTGATTTGTTCTGGGTTTGGGACACCGTATGTTACAACATCAATGTATAGTATAGAATATAGAGAAATAATCTTCCTTCATTTTATAACTGAATAAACTAAGATGCCTAAGACCTGTTGCAACATTTCCAGAGTGTTTGTTCTTTTGTCATGAAGAACATGATTAGACAAGATAGACCCACCAACGACCACCTACTTTTTTTCTCTGTAGGAACGTAATCCCCATTTTAAACTACTCCCCCTGAGCATCTGGCAGCATAAAAACTAAAGCTACAAAACCAACATGAAACCGTTGCACCATAAAGGTCTTCCTTGTAAGTCATTTGAACTATTGCCATTACACTACTCAAAGAATAGGAAACTGAGAGGCAGCAATGAAGAAGTCTCAGAGATTAAGGGGCAAATTTACTATTATTCCCCAAAAATAATTTGTTTCTATTCGATATTCGATTAGCATTCGATTTTCGAATGTTAATCGAATAGTTCTAGGCTACCTTTTATTCGATGTTCAATCATTCGACTATCAAATACAAATCTATTCGATCAGTCGAATAAAATATTCGACCGAAATAATAAATCATTCGATAGTTCGAATGATTCGTACGATTCGAACGATCGAAGACCTCGATCGTAGGGATCCTATTCGATCAGGACTTTGGGGCATGTTTACTAAGATTGGAGATAAATATCTGGAGAAATTTCTGGAGATGTTGTCCATAGCAACCAATCAGATCTTTGATAACTTATAGGTGGCTGTTTAAATCTAATTGCTGATTGGTTGCTATGGGCAACATCTCCAGAAATCTCTCCAGATATTTATCTCCAATCTTAGTAAACATGCCCCTTAGTCTCAGAAGCCTATGGGAGTGCTCCTATTGCTTCTATTGCAATTCGGTAGGTCCAATCTGGCGAAGTAGGCAATCGATGAAACTTAAAAAATAAAATCCTTTGCTGATCGAATGATCGAATATTCATCCATTCGACTCTAATCGAATGTATTCGATCGTTTGACCATTTCCCTTTTCGATGATCAAATATGCCAAAATTCACATATTCGACCAAACGAAGAAATCCTACATTCGAAATTCGATCGAATTCGATCGAACTTCGAATCCTTCACGTGAATACAGTAAATCGGCCCCTAAATGTAATGTCCAAATTTCAGCCCCAACTTCTTACTACCTCTGAGTAACATCTGATGTAACTCTTTCTACTGGGCATGGACAAAAGTATTTTTATGAGTTGGGAATTTCACCATGGATTTTGTTATACTGGAAAAAAGAAAAATGTATCCTTTGATTCCGATGCATTTGTATGTGTTTTGAGTGTGTGCGAAAAAATGCCCTTTGACTTCAATTTATTTGACACTATAAAAAACAGTCATTGACTCCAATGCATTCTTTACCTTTCCAAATCTTTCCAAATCTCCTGTAGGATCTCACAATCCCCAGTTTTCCCTCTTTTGTTTTCTTTTGCTGTTTACCCTGCAAGTCAATGAGACCTCTTTTCTGCTATCTGGAAATTCTAATCCCAAAATCTCTCTCCAGGGCCAGAAACTCTTGCCAGTTATACTTATTCTGCTTCATTTGGGGAATTTTATCCACCGAATTTATTCTTAAATAATGGTAATTCCATTGTGTAACCCTTGCTTGGCACACTCCTTTAGAATAGGATCACCCTCAAACCTGGTGCATTTCCTATGGTAACCCAGTAGACGTAGCATCTTGTCTTGTGGAAGATACTGGGAACTTGGTTTTTACAGCTCATTGTCTCTGCCTAGTAGCCCTGAGGAATACACCTTTAGTGAGTTTCACTAGGAAAAATAAAATACATAGAGCAAACAAATATGAACTTTATTTGGAAATAAAACACAAATAAAAAATTAATCAAAGGGGACACTTGGGGACCGATCTATCTCACTAGCAGATGAAACACTTACTTGTTATTGTAACAACCTCTTGGCGACCCCCCTGGTGCCAGTGTTGTACCTTCTTACCATCTTCAGGTCCTGAGTCCCCTTTGCAAAGTGAAAGGCATACTGGGAATTTCTTCTCTTGGCTCTCCACCGAATGAGATCCGAGAATTCACCTATGGGTGACCCCATTAGGAAAACATTGAAACGCACACATTTATGTGCAACAAATATAACTTTATGCATGATGAAAGGCAAAGTAAAATACTGTATGTATTCACATAGCATGGCCCACTACCTGGGGGAACCTGTGACAGTCCCATTCTGGCACCTTCGGCCAGGCAAAGTTCCGCACTACTCCTTTGGCAGGCAAAGAGTCTCAGTCCCTTTTCCCCAAAGAGCACCATTGTTTCCCAGGTAGTGCTGCCTGCCCCAAATACCTTTCCCGCTGGACAAGGTATTGACTCTCACATGGCAGGCACCAATAAAACCTGTATCATAACAGGACACGCTGGATCCTTTTCTTTCTCTTCCCTCCCACAGACAGACTCACCCAGGGGCTCACACAGAGCTGAAACAGGCATCCACATGATGACATCCTCAAGGGCTCCAAGCTCTCCTAGCCAAACGCACAACTTACTTTGATCCTCCAGCTAAACTATAGCTCCTACAGAATCAGCATCACAACATCACCCGGCAGTGCATTCCACAACCTCACTGTCCTGACTGAGAACTATATAAACTATAGAGTTTCTGCAGCAAACACACCAGTTTTACCAGTGCAGAACAACAAACTCTTCAACATTGAAATAATCCTCCTGTGAATTTGACCTGCACTTTTTTCAGGATAAAGATTTGGATGGCAGTGTATTTAGCCTTTTTCTTTAGGAGAGAGGCAGACATTATCTTGTGGAAGAAATTAGACTAATAAATGGAGGATATAATTGGGGCTAGAAAGAACTGTAATTTGGTCTACTGTGTGGATATAAAAGACTACAGCAAGTCAAAATGAAAGTCAGTGTTACTTAAAATGAGAAGAAAAGATTAATAGGCTAAGGGGGTTATGTAATAAAAGGCACTATGTTTGCCCAGGATCTGTAATCCATAACAACCAATAGGAAGGCAGTGTTTACTGATCACCTGTTTAAATGCAAACATCTTATTGGTTGCCATGGGTTACTGCTCCTGGGCAAACTTAGTGCCTTTTATTACATATGGGAGCTATTTATGCAGGGCCGGGCCTAGGGGTAGGCAGAGTAATCACGTGCCTAGGGCTCAAAGCTGAAGGGGCGCCAGACACGTACCTTCTCTGCCGCCTACCCTTTGTCCGGTCCCTGCTTGCTCTTCAGGCCGGCGTGAGTAACTGGCATGTGTAGCTGGTGTGCATGGGCAAACGTGCATGCGCACGTCACTTCCGCTCGCGTCCTTTTTCACGAATGTGGGCTGGCTACTAGTGATGGGCGAATAAATCCCGTTTGGAGAAATTTGGCAATTGGCGAAAAAAGTCGCGTCACGTTTTTGACGCGAATTCATGCCTGGCAAATAAATTCGCCCA
Source organism: Xenopus borealis (assembly GCA_024363595.1). Taxonomy (NCBI): domain Eukaryota; kingdom Metazoa; phylum Chordata; class Amphibia; order Anura; family Pipidae; genus Xenopus; species Xenopus borealis. The sequence continues at coordinate 124,406,002 of CM044436.1, read as the reverse complement.
TCACTACTGGCTACACATGTCTACTGGCCGCTGAGACCAGCCAGGGTGCCACAGGCGCCTAGCTCACTCGCATTTCGCAGGTAAATATCTGACAAAAGAGACTACAGAAAAGCAGCCAAATGGAAAATGGAAACAAAATCGATCAACACCCTTCATGTTATCCTCAGAATTTCCATTCATTTCTCTTTTTTTTTTTTTTCTCCAATGCAACAAGTTATTAGTTTATATAAAATGTGATCTTGTGATTCCCATTGAAAGGTCATGTAAAGCCTACATTTCCCTCCATATACACTGTATATATATATATATATATATAAGTTGGGCATATCTATTGGAACCAGCAATGCTATCTCTTCATTGGCTGTTAGACTGGATGGTGTGTTTAGTAATCTGAGCTGAGAAGAACTGAGTATGCTCATGAGCCAACAGCCAAAGTAAATTCCAGAGGGAAGGGGCACAGTGGGTTAGAGGAGTAGAAGGAATTCTAAGTGATCAAGGGGATGCAGTAGCTTTACTTTTAGCCCTTTAACAACCTCAGTGGCAGTGAAGATGAAACAGGTGAAAAAAATAATGTCAATGATACTCACTTAAAGCAGAATTCAATCCCTCAGGCGCTAACCTCCAATCCACCCTCCCCACCCCCCAGTAGGCTCCTAAGTAGCTACTGACCCCTCCATGCAGGTTCCTGGGCATAATCTTCTCCAGCGACGTCTTCTTCCTGGAGGGAGGGGGGCCTACGGGGGGTGGGGGGCCTACGGGGGGGTGGGGGGAGCAGGTTAGGGCCTGAGGAATTGAATTCCCCTTTAAAGACTAACATGCTTTTATCAAACAGTTATAAATATCAAATGACATATTTACACAAAAATCATGATTTAAACACTTGAGCCTAAGGTTCGTTAATGGCATGGATTCCACAACGAAATTGCCATCTTCCTTTTTTTTCGGCAAAATTGTCTCCAAGACAAAAAAAGTCATCTTAAGAAAAAACTCCCCTTGACTTTAATGCATTTGGATAAAAAAGTCAATGAGACAAAAAAGTAGCTGAGACAAAAATGTTGCCAAAAAGAAAAACAGCCATTTAATTAAACGCATCTGGAGTGAGTATTTGTTGCCCAATGGACTTCAATGCATTTTGTGGATTTTTGGCCCAATGTATAATAGTCCACATAGCACAGAATAGAGCAGCCGCCACCAACTGCACTTAGATAACATGTTGGCTGATGGAGTCAAGGATATCTAGATATTGATGGAGAAGTCATCTCTCTGTTTTAATTAAATTGTCAATGTGGTGTTTTTATATGAAGAATAGTTGTGGCATAGTAGAAAGGAGCTTATATAACAATGTAGGGCAATGTCTAAGCTATTGCACAGCTAAAAAACCCTTAGGGGCAGATTTACTAAATTCACGTGAAGAATTCGAAGTTCGATTGAATTTGCATTAAATTTGAATCTTCGAATATGCAAATTAGGCAAATTCGACCATCGAATATTCAAATTAGAATAATTTGAATATTCGAATAACATTTTTATTCGAATATTCGATGGTTGAATAACTTCCCCTTTAAAATTTTATTCAACCACCTATTTCGCTAGAATCAAGCTACCGAATTGGGAAGCATTACTTTTGATCGAATAAAAAAAATTTGCTCGATCGATTCGAACGATTGATCGATCGATCAAATTTCTTTTTTTTTCGATCGATCGAATTGCGGTAAAATTTTAATTCACATGGTCGAATTTCGGATTTTTTTTAAATCTGAAATTCGACCAATAGTAAATCTGCCCCTTTATGTTGAACTAATATTCTCAACACTAAGAAAAAAATTGAGAGATGGGAGCACCGTCCGTTGAATGGAAAAGCCCATGACAAAGCCCATGCAAACTGGGCGAAACGCACGTCGGCGCAATTTTTAATTTGATTCTCGCAGGGCTCCAATACTACCTTTGTAATTTATACCTAATGATGTTGGGAACCGGGAGGGCATCTGGTTAATTGATTCAGTAGCACTGATTGCCCAAACATAGATAGCTAGTTAACTCACAGTGCCTGAGGCACTAGCAAGGTAGCTAGCGTTTGGTGCCTGGGGCACAGACAACGGAGTCGGTTTGGTGCCTGGGGCACAGACAACGGAGTCGGTTTGGTGCCTGAGGCACAGACAACGGAGTCGGTTTGGTGCCTGAGGCACAGACAACGGATGCGGTTTGGTGCCTGGGGCACAGACAACGGATGCAGTTTGCCGAACAGAGGTAGTCAGATAGCCGCTAGTGCCTGAGGCACGAACAAGATAGTGTTTATGGGACGCTTGGAGCATAAACAAATCATGGTCTCCAACTCACGCCACCTACCACCTGGTCTCTACGAGTAGTTAGACAGATACAGTGCCTGAGGCACAAGCAAGTTAGTGGGTGACTGCTTCGTGAGACACGGGTTTTCCTCAAATTCCCACTATCACGGGTTTTTTTACGGCTACGCAGCTTAGTTAGACAGTAACAGTGCCTGAGGCACAAGCATAGTAGCAAGGCACACAAGCGAGCCGCAATCTACCCTTCTTTTTTCTTTTTCTTTTTCTTTTTGTATCCAATACCCATTAGCCACCTACCTGAATATAGTCAATGGAGGCATCAATGTAAATGGTGAAGTGATACTTTGTATGCATGGTAGTGGGTGCCCTGTGGAATCGTAATTTTTAACCCACTTGTTTGTAACATACACCTTTTTTAATTGACCAATAAAGGTTACGTTTTATCCAATTCATGTAATATCAGATTGGGCTGTTTGCTGTAAGATGGGAGGGTGCAATTATATGGGTCATTTCCCTTCTCCTTTCTGCTATATATTATATTCTCAACACTAGCATTGGCTTGTTCTGGACAAACATCCGGTGAAATCACCCTTACTCTACTGTATATTGTAGTGTGGTCCAGGGCTAGGGATAGGCAGAGTAGGAGCCATACCTAGGGCACAATCATAGGCATTGGCGTATTTATTACGCCCCCTGGCAGTGTGTCATCTCTTTATTATGATTTTGTAGTGAAGCGGCAGTTCTCCCCAATCCCCCTTCTTACTTCATGGCAACGATGGCTTTTGTGCTTCTTCTTCTTACCATGCTGTGGCACATGCGCTGTAGGAAGTGGCGAGTGCAGCCGTAGGGGTCACACCACATTGGGCCCCAGAGAAAGGCAGAGAGCTGGGCTGGTGCGTGTGTGGCTCCTGGCGAGGGTTGAAGAGAGTTGGGCCTGGTGGTGACTTGTGCTCACTGACTGAAAACCAGTCTAGACGACTGCTGGGCTGATATTCTGCTGACTCCTGGCACAGGTACAGGTCATCTGGGGCAATAATCTGCTGCTGGCTTCTGGCCTGGCACATATTTGAGGGGAAATATTTTGCTGTCTGGCACATCTACTAATTTGGGGTAATATTTGGCTGTTGGCTGGCACAGGTACAGGCTGGGGGTAATATTTTGGCTGCTGGCTGGCACAGGCACAGATTTGGGGGCAATATTTTGACTACTGGTTGGCACAGGCACAGATTTTGGGGGCTTTTGCTACTGGCTGGTACAAGTACAAATCAGGGGCAATATTTTGGCTGCTGCACTGGCACAGGTACTTGGGTGGCCATATTATATATTGGCTGCTGCACAGGCATAGATTTGGGGGTAATATTTTGGCTGCTGGTTGGCACAGGTACAGATTTGGGGGCAATATTTTGGCTGCTATCTAGCAAAGGTACAGATTTGGGGGGCACAGGTACAATTTTGGGAGCTTTATCTTTTTTAGTGTACCTTATTTTTGTTTAACATCACATATTTATATAAAGCACAAGTTTCATTCATTAATGTATTATACGCTTTCTTTATTTAAAAAAGCCATAATGAAAAGGTGGGAAAAGGTATTCGGGGGGGGCACTGATTGAAGCCCTTGCCTAGGGTGCCAAACTACCTTCACCCGGCCTTGCCTGTGTCCAGCTCTACAGGGTGAACCTTGGCCCATGTTGATTCACAAAAGTGGAAAGATGCCTCATAGTTGGTCATGATGTAGAGCACAGCAAAGCCTTATTTTGAGAAAACCACACATTCCTCAACCTACCAACCCAAGGTCCAAAAAGTATCATCATTGTCAATGCATTAATAAGTGTAAATAGTAAATGGTGCACCGTGAATACAACGTTAATATACAAAGGGTCTGTCGATTGCATAATAACCCTCATTTCCTAGCTTTCTTTTTCCTACGAATAGAAATAGATTTCCATATGGCGCTTTTAATATCCTGATTTCTCAAACTGTAAATAATGGGGTTGAACACTGGGGTCACTGAGGTGTACAATATGAATATAAACTTTAAATTCACTGAATGCTTTCCCAGTGGAAATACATAAATCGCTACTAGGGTGCCATAATACACACACACAACTATCAGGTGAGAGCTGCAAGTGGAGAAGGTTTTTTTTCTCCCACAACTTGAGGGGATCCTGAGGATGGTGAGAATGATGGAGATGTAAGTGCCAGTAATAAACAGAAATGGAAAACCTATAAAAACTGTAGAAGCCAAAGAGGTGATCAGTTCAAGGGTGGAAGTGTCTGAGCACGAAAGCTCCATAACAGGAGCAATATCACAGCTGAAATGATTGATGGTGTTGGAATGACAAAACTGAAGTTGATAGAAGAATGCAAAAACTAGAAAACAAGTTGAGATGCCACAGACCCAACAGATGATCACAACACAAATCTGAAAATGAGAGGTCATAACAGATGTATAATGCAAAGGATTACAAATGGCCACGTGGCGATCATAGGACATGGCAGCTAGAAGCAAACATTGTGTAAGAGTCGGCACACATAGTGCAAAAAACTGGAGCTTGCACCCTGATACAGAAATTGTTCCACCCCCAGACAATACCAGTCGGAGAATGGTGGGAACAATGTTAGAAGTAAATATGATTTCAGAGAAAGACAACTGGCTGAGGAAGAAATACATGGGAAAATGAAGAGTTTTGTTGGTAATAACCAAGAAAATAACAAGAAGGTTTCCCTTTAATGCCATGAGGTAGAGGAGCAAGAACAAGCTGAAGAAAACATATTTGGAGCTGTGAAGATCACCAAAACCAACCAGGAAAAAATTGGTGATTGTTGTCTGGTTCCATTCTTGAAATTCCTCGGGGCAAGAAAAGAGTGGATGGTAATTAAAAAGTCCTAGAGAATTTATTTGCTCTTACTAAAGCAGTTTGTTCTCTCACACATGTAACGGCTCACTGAGTTACAGAACAAATGGGGAATAGAACGCAAAAAACATTCTCAATTTGATCGCAATATGAATAAATGTGAACCTTAGCCCCTAAAATGGCAGTAGGATGGAGATTGCAAATTTTATTTAATAAAACGTTATGAAGGGATTCTATCATGATTTTTATGGTGTAGTTTTTATTTCTAAATGACACTGATTACACTGCAAATAATTCACTCTACAGTATAACATTTATTCCTGACCCAACAAGTGTATTTAGTTGTAATATTGGTGTGTAGGTGCATCTCAGGTCATTTTGCCTGGTCATGTGCTTTCAGAAAGAGCCAGCACTTCACAATGGAACTGCTTTCCGGCAGGCTGTTGTTTCACCTTCTCAGTGTAACCAATTTAACCAAATAGACCAATTTGACAGCTTATCTACCCGTGTATGGGGGTTTTCGATGGGTCTTCCCAGTCAATATCTGGACTCTATCGGGAAGGTCTGATTTTCTCCTGACCAACCTGTCGGAGCTCATTGCCCTCGTCGTAATCCAATCGTTCGACCATAAGGCCGAACGTTCAGATTACTCACGATTTAGCCCTGTCATAAGTGGCATAACGGGGAAAGATCCACTTGTTACGCAATGTTGCCGAACGAGCGGATCTTTTCTTCTATGGCCAGTTTTACACATTTTACTGTCACGGTCGGCACCCAATACCAGAACAAGTGCCAAGCACCCTGATCTCGGCTCGTGCTTCACCAGTAGTGTGGCCGCCTTTGGCTTCGGGAGGAGCCCTCAGCTACTCAGATGCCACCTGGACTTATATGAGAGGTGCAGAGCAGGAGTTCTGGCTGGCAGTGGGGCACGACTGTAGATAGAGTCTATAAGGCCAATGGTCACAGTACAGACAGGGGTTGGCAGATTCGTAGTCAGACAGGCCGGGTCGAGGCAGGTAGATAGCTAGGGTAGTCAGGCAGGCAAGGGTCAAACCGGGTAATCAATCAGAGGGGTGAGACGGAATCGGAGTCGAAGTACAGGCAGGGGTCAGAATACGGATTTCAGAATAGTCAGGAACAAGCCGGGTCAAACACAGGAGATGATACAAACAGGATACAAGTCAGACGCACAAGGCTCAGAAGCACCAGGAAACAAATCCTATCACGGGCAAAGAGCATAAGCCGAACCGGCCTTTTAAGGATTTCAAATTTCGCGCCAATGCGCGCTGACGTCATACGTCAGCGCGCCTGCGCCTTTAAATCAAACCCGGAAGTGCGCGCGCGCGCATAGGAGCCGGCAGAAGAGGAACATCGCGGCAGGCGTCCCTGCCGATGGCGGCGCGGCGGGCGTCCCCGCCGCACCGGTAAGGTGCGCTTTGTTACATTTACTCACAAATTTGGTCTCTTTGCGAATTTCCCCCAAACAGTTCCTTTCAGGATATTTCCCTTTTAGCTCACAGTGATAGGGACCATGTAATGAGGTGTATACAGTGGATTATCATTGACATATATTTATATAGTGCCAACATATTTGGTAGTGGATAATATAATTCAGTCTTGCACCATCTTAGGAACAATGAGCTATACAAGTCAGCTAGAAAAAAAGCATCAGCTTCACTAAGGAGAAGTAGTTTGGAGGAAACTCTACCAGACAATACCTTGCATGAAGTTTAGGTACAAAAGAAGACTATAAAGGGTGTTTAATTGGATAACGAAATGTTGTACAATCCCAACTATTTTGCCCTGAAGTGCTCTAGTTGGAATTTGCCACTGAATAATGTGCACAGACTTAAATCATTAGATGGGAGTTGTGTTGACTTCTTGACTTAAAGTGTAGGGATACTCAACTGGAAAGAGACTCAGGTTAGTTCAACTCCCTGAAACTGTAAGCTTCCACTGGATGGGGATCTGGACTGCTGAAAGGGTGGGGCTGTGGTCTTGATGGATATGAAAATATGATGCTGAAATACAATGTCAGCTGAATACCCCAGGTCATTATACCCTTTTAAGTCATATTAACAGACTTATTACCACCATGGTAACAGATGCCTTTTATGGAATAATTGATAAAAAAATACCCAAGAGCATCTTATAAAAGAACACCCTAGAACACCAGTATTGTATATTTTACCTAAAATACACAAAACCCTGATTGATCCACCTGGAAGACCAATAGTATCAGGTATAGATTCTGTACTTGAACCACTTTCAAAATATGTTGACCAATTTCTACAAAACGTAGTCGCTGAACTACCCACTTGCCTTAAAGACACTACAGAGTTTTTGAACTGTCTAAGTGGAGTTGGAATGCTTAATGATGATGTCACAATGTGTAGCATTGATGTGCAAAGCCTCTACACCTCTATACCCCAAGATGAAGGCATAAGGTGTGTTGAGGAGGAGCTTTTGAATACTTCATTGCCAAACAGTCTGATTTTTTTCTGATCGATTGTTTGGAAATAGTCTGAAAGAAAATCTATTTCCAGTTTGGCAACAAATTTTATTTACAGACTCAAGGTACATCAATGAGTTCTGCAGTTGCTCCATCGTTTACAAACATTTTTATGTACCAAGTTGTTTCTAAAACAGCCTTATACAAACTATATAAAGAAATACCATCACTATGAATTATCTGGGAAGGCCCAATTTCACAATAGAACACTCTAAAAAGAGTGAAATTAACTTGTAAATTTTTGAAGGGTTACTGGTCATCAATATCGGAAAGAAAAGGATCATAATAACTTACTCCATACTAAGTTTTTTCATAACCCCAGAATAATGAAGGTGATACCAAAAGGCCAGTATATGAGAGCAAAGAAAATTGCCTCATCAAACTTATTGTTTGAAAAAGCTGCATTAGACCTGACAGATTGCTTTAAAGCAAGGGGTTACTCTAGTAAAGAATTGCATTAAAGTA
>CM044436.1:124374959-124385559 GCA_024363595.1 Xenopus borealis | reverse complement strand
TTCCTAGGTGATAATCGTCTTGATCGAAAAAAGGAATTCCTATTTCTCCTAGAAATATTCTCCTGAGGGAAGCGTTTACCTTTAGAACCAGATAATGCATCTAGAAGTTTATCCAGCTCAGAACCGAAGAGTCGACCCGGTTCAAACGCCAAGGCACATAGGCTGTTCTTAGACGCCGTATCAGCTGACCAGGTTCTCAGCCATAAGGCTCTCCTGGCTGCCGTAGACAAAGCCATAGATTTGGCCGATAACTTAATACTCTCAATCGACGCATCACATAAAAAAATCCACAGCCATACAGATCTTATTCAGAGATTCCAGCAACTCCTCACGAGATATCTTATTGGTAAGATTTTCCGTAAATTGTTTAAGCCAATGTCTGGCCGAACGGGCAACTCCAGAAGCTGCTAAAGCTGGCTTGCAAACAGCTGTGCCCGTGATATATGCCCTCTTAAGTAAACACTCCACTTTACGATCCATAGGATCCTTTAATCCAGAGCCATCCTCCACAGGAAGTAGTTTTCTTTTAGATAGTCTGGCAATGGCCACATCAACTTTAGGAGGTGCCTCCCAGGACCGTAGCTCATCTTCCTGGAAGGGAAACAATAGCTTTTGCCTCCTAGTAATAGATGGGACCTTCTCCGGATTCTTCCATTCTCTAGTCATTAATTCTTTCATAACCTTATGAACGGGAAAGGTCTTAGACCTATTAGTCACCTGTGAAGCAGATACCACAGATTCCTCACCATCTAAACACTCCATAGTCTGTCACACTCTCTTAATGAGTCTAGCAGTGTTCTCAACTGGAAACAAGGATAAGGGCTCCTCCTCATCTGAAGAAGTACCATGAGATGAGTCATCCAAAGATATTGGATTAGAAAGTGTAGGGGAGTCATGTAAATCATTAGAACCAGGAACCGACTCTTGCTGTAACTGATGAAACATCTCCTGCATAGTTGATTCAATAAACTTCTTTATCCAAGGAGAAGATGACTCAGTGACCATTCCAGATTCTTTGTGGGCCAAGTAGGACAGGCAGTCCTTACAAAATCTCTTCCCATAGTCATCTGGGAGAGGCACATCACACGATCTGCACTGCAGATGTTTAGACTTCCTGCGTCTCTTTACTTGAGGTGGATCAAGGGTAGACATCTGTAAAACAGAGAAACACATTAACACATTATATGAAGTGCCAGGAAAGGATAAATGGCCCAGCGCCTCTTGTGCCAAACAGGGAGCTGCAACCCAGGCAGCAAGGCCAGCACACAAACCAGGAGATTTCCTGTCAGAACGTTCGCGCCAAACCGGGCGCCGAAAGATCGCGTGACAGAATAAATTACCTGGCGAAAAGTCGGCGCATATTCGCTTCGTCAGAACAGGAACATTCATAACCAATCGCAACAACTCTAAGTTGCGCGTCAGAGGTTAACGCCGCCATTTTGATTGTGGGCAACCCTCGGCTGCACAGGAGATCGTGGCGACGGTAAACCTAAGAGGCCAGCCGCAGCCTCCGACTGAAATACCCCTCGGGTAATGCAGTCTACGGTCTTCAAGTCCCCTAGGGACCTGGCATCCTGAAATCCTAGAAAAAAAGAAACGAACGTTACTTGTGGCAACGACCTGCCTGAACAATACTCACCCGCCTACAAAGGTAGGACAAAAAAAACACTGGTGAGGGGTGGGAGTGTCTACTATTTATGGGCGGAACATATTAACTCTTCTTTTCTCACTTGTCCTACATGAAAGGGAAAGCAAAATATATCTCTATGTGCTGCCGTATGGGACGTAAGGGAAAAGGGGATTATTTATCAAACTCCAAAAATTTCTCACTATTTTATTAAAAACACTCTGGCCAAAATTCCCATTTTTTTACCATATTTTTCAATACATTTTCATGAAAAAATCTGGTGCTGGAACAGACTTGGATGTTTTTCAGGTTTGACACCCAAAAACTCTGATTATTGCCTGAAAACCACAAAATCTTCAGATTATTGTACAACACCCAGAGCAGATTAGGATATTTTCCAGTTATTAACAGGACATCTTCCATTGATTTCTACATGATCACAGCAGGTTTGAGATAAAGTACTTTTTTATTTAGACTTTTAGCAGCCTCGAGGTTTTAATAGCCTAGGAAAAATTCAAGTTTTTTTTCATTCGAACAAAAGATGTTTTCCCTTTTAAAAGTCCGACCAGAAAAAAACGGACTTCTATAAATAACCACCATACCTACTTCCCATACTGTGCACATATGAGATCTATTATCTGAAATGCATGACACCTGGGGGTTTACAGATACTGGGGTTTTCCACAATTTATAGCACCTTTCCTTAGAGCTGAAGAGATACATCTAAATACAAAGCCTACAAGTCTATTCAAGTCAACAAACTTAATGGTGGCATGGAACTCCTAGATTATTCTATGTCAAATGTGCCTATGTGTGCCAGAAGCAGTAATATATGTTTTTCCCGTCTATCCCTACAAATTGTTTGAAATGCAATAAAACAGAAGGAACAACATTTAACATCTGGCAGTCCAGCCCAACTCTTGCCCCATTTTGGAAGGAAGTCTCACAAACAATTAATCTAAAACTAAAATATCAGTTGCACTGACTCCAGCTATAGCGGTGCTCAATCACAAATTATAAATCTTCCTACCTAACCTAAGAGCAGTGATGTTCCATATACTCACCGTTGCTGGACTGTAAATAACTAGATTATGGAATCAATGCTAATCAAAAAAGGAAGAGTTGGTCTTCATATTCACTTATACATTCAATTTTACTTTGCCTTTACTATTGTTTCACATTTCTAAAACTGGGCGTTGGTTAGGGCAATCTCTCTCTCTTAAAAGCCACTGGTTAGTGGCGGGGGAGGATCTAGCCCTTATACAAAACCAAGGTTCAGCAACCATTTGTCAGGATCGCGCCGCCCGGAGGCTTACCTTTAGCTCCGGGCGGCGCGTCCTCTCCTGTCCGGCGCATATCCACAATGGCGGCGCCCATAGCCGCCACGTGGATATGCGGCACCGGGTAGTGACGTCATCGCGTCACGCTTGACGCGATGACGTCACCGCGCTCGTTTTGGCGCGAACTTTGAATATTTAAAGGGGTATTGAACGCCATTATGGCGCCCAATTATAGGACCATACTGCTATTGTTCCTGGGTATTGTTTATTGTTCCTGATATTGCTTTTTGATCCTTGTTCCTGTATTTTTGATCCTGTTTCCATTTTTGTTCCTGTTTTCCTGTATTTTGACCACTGCTTGGACTTTGTTTATTTTTGTTCCTGCAATACACCTTTTTGCTTGAACCTGCTGATTCCTGCCTGATCCTTGTCTAAGCTACGTTATTGCACCCCTAAAAGCTTCCTCCTTGGTCCACTACTTCCCCTGGGCGCCTAACGAAGGCCTACCTGTGACACCATTTACTTCATGAGAAATCTACTTCAATTTATGCTATTATGCAGAGAGGCACTAGACCTTTATACTATGACCAGAGGTAAATAAGTAAGGGACCACCATGTGGGGTTTACCTTGATGTGGTATGGTGGCTTATCAACTTTATGATCATAACTTTGTAACAAAAAAACCCTGTCTTTTTCAAATTATGCATTTGCTTATCTATTGAATTACTTATTTGACAGGGGACTGTATACTTTAATATATTTCTATTTGGCCCTAGGAGTGCTCCCACAACCCCCTTGTTTTGTACAAATAATGGGCATTCAACCTTATGTAAGAAATACTAACAAATAAACATAAATAGAACATCTTTATCTAAGACTCAGAAATGGCAAAAATGGAAGACTAAGGGGCAGATTTACTGTTGGTGAATTTATCCTCAAATTCAACCTATCGAATTGTGGTCGAATTGAAATCCTTAGAATTCGAATATCAAATTTGACGGATTTTACCGCAATTCGATCAATCGAACGATCGAATAGAAGTAATTCGATCAGTCGATAAAATCATTCGAATCGAGCGATTCGAATGATTTTAACCATTCTTTATTCGATCAAAAATAGCTAAATCCAATTCACTAGGTTGAATCTGGCGAACTAGGCAGTCGATTAAAATTTAAAGGGCAGGTTATTCTAATGTTGAATATTCTAATATTCAAATAGAATTTTATTCGAATTAGTCGAATCATTCGATTCAATCAAATTTTCAAAATTCGATGGTCAAAGTGGTCTTCAAAAATATTTGAAAATTCTAATCTTTTTGAAAATTCAATCGAATTTAAAATCATTCATGTGGATTTGATAAATCTGCCCCTAAGTATTCAACCTAGTGGTAATGGAATAAGAACACAAAACAACGTAGCCCAAAAAAGTAGCAACCAGACTCTACAACAATCACCCTGAAAAACTCGTATATTTCTATTACAGTGAATTCAGAATAAGAGTTACTCACTCTATCTCATTGAATGGTTTTATTGTTCTATAAAGGGCTGTGTCATGATACAGGCCTGTAATAATTAATAAAGCAGGCCAAGGTATCATGAAGAAGCCTGTCTTACCTAAATCAGACAATTCAATGTATGTCTCTTTTTTTAACATCTTATTGTTAATTGCACTGTTATAACTTTTATAATATTAAAGAGAATTTAATAAGTTTGTCTTTGGTGCTCTAAAGGAATCTAGCCTGAAAGAGTAACTGTGAGCCTTAACCCTCTGCATGCTGAATGGAAATGCTAGTCTATTTGTATGCTAGTAACCATTTCAGTGCTGGTAGGAATTATGTGTTTCAATTTCATTCACCCTTTCACTACTAGAGTACCTGGTTTCTCTCAAAACTAGTGTGAAGTTAAGAGTGGTGGCAGCAAGTTGTGTGTGTGTTTGTGGGTGTTGGTTGGTGTTTGGGGTGCTGTAATGCTAGTCTAACCTGTGTGCAAGGTGAGTGAGCGACCCCTGAAAGCCAGACCTAAAGTCGTTGGAAAAAAATACCTTGAATTTGTGAGTTTATAAGCTCAAAAAAATGAAAATCTGGAATTAAAAAATGGCTTGAGTTTTGCTTAGGAAAAGCTCCCACTGAGTTCTATATGAAATCTGCCAGCTTTTCAATGCAGAGTTTTACATTTGTGAATCACACTTTCACTCATCTGTAATTGGGTATCTGCTGCAATCAGGGACAGAGAGAGTTAATAATGACCGAAAAGCTAAATAAGGATTAAGCCACTCCTGTTTACTGTAAAAGGTGTGACCACAGCCCATGCCTTTAGCAAACAGACAAGTTCTTAGTTTCGGTTTGATTCCTGGTGGCTCGGTCATGGCATCCTCTAATCTGAGAGATGAGCTCAACTGCTCGATTTGTCTGAACATTTATAATGATCCCGTAACACTTCCATGTGGGCATCACTTCTGCCAGCAATGCATAGAGAGTGCGCTGGATGCCCAGATGGGACATGGAGTCTTTACTTGTCCTGAATGTAGAGCTGAATTTCATGAGCGTCCAGCCTTGCAGAGCAGTAGGAAGTTTAGAAACATCACAGAGCAATTTCTATCAACTCCAGCAGAGGAGGAGACTGGGATCTTCTGTACTTACTGCATTCACTCTGCAATACCTGCTGTAAAAACTTGTCTGCATTGCGAAGCATCTCTTTGTGTCAATCATGTGAGGGTGCACAGCAAGTCTGAAGAGCATGTCTTAATGGAACCCACCACTTCCCTGGGATATAGAAAATGCTCCATCCACAAAAAGGTTCTGGAATATTACTGCTGTGAGCATGATGTCTGTATCTGTGTGTCCTGCTGCTTGGCTGGAGAGCATAGAGGACACAAGGTGATGCTCCTGGCTGATGGGGTTAAGCAGAAGAAAGAGAAATTGAGAAATGTTTTAGGGAAACTTAACCTACAGATGGCAAATACTGACCAAGGGGTGAAGAATCTTCAGGATAACAAAACAAAAGTGCAAGATAAAGCAGCAAAAGAAATGGAGAGAGCTACCACTATATTCAAGGACATCAGAGACCAGCTGGAAGCCCAAGAGAAGCAAGTCTTGAATGAAATTACCAAGGAAAAGGAGCAAGTCTTGTGCCAAGTTTCTGAACTAATCCAACAACTGGAAATAATGAGGGACAAGTTGATGAAGAAGATCAGGCACATCGAGGAGCTCTGCAACATGGATGATCTTTTAACTATCTTGTGTGATGAAGAAAAAGGAGATAATGTGGATAGAGAGGCTGACTTAAATATGTTCCGTGTTATAGTAGTTTTGAACAAAGATCTGTTTTCAGAAACATTGTTCACAAGCGTATCTGGCATTTTGACAGCGTTAAACAGAAAGATGTATGGGCAAGTGGCTACAGGCATGTTGTTGGATATTAATACAGCTGGTAAACATGTGTCTATATCAGGAGACAAGAAATGTGCAACTTGGTCAGACTCAGCTCAAAGCTACCCGCAAACACCACAGAGATTTGGGAACAATCAGGTTTTAAGCTCCTTGAGTTTTAACTCAGGGAGACATTACTGGGATGTGGAGGGGCCTATATCAAGGGGTTGGGGAATTGGTGTTACCTACTCAAGTATAACTAGAACAGGACGAAAATCTAGGTTTGGGTTTAATAGCAAATCATGGTCTTTGTGTGGCGTAAATAATTCTTACACCGTAAGACATAACAGTGAAAGAATAAGTTTGCCCCATTATCCCTCCTGCAGCCGAATTCGAGTCTCACTGGATTACGAGGCAGGGCGTCTGACATTCTATGAATTGAGTAACCCAATAAAACGCTTACACACATTCAAGGCTACCTTCACCGAACCTCTTCATGCAGCATTTTGGGTGGGTAAAGCTGATGGCAGTGTGTGGATTAAATGCTAAATGTTCCTTGCTCCGCATTTATAAATGCCCCAGACAAAAGAGTACTAAGGGACTAAAAATTGCACTCTGTTATTGTCTTGATTTATTCTGCATCTCCCACTGGATTCACAATCTGTTACTTACTACCAGGGTTCAGTACAGGGCTCCTTTGTAACCTGCACCTACTCCATAACTTGTCTAAAGGGAATAGGTCAGCTGTGGGACTTATGCAAATGTTTGGGGATGCGGTGCCTAGAGTAGCTTCACCCCTCATTAATAGTGTGCTGCTTGATGCAGTAAGTGATGTATTTATACTGAACCACCAGGTCCTTGTGCTCCATCCTAACAATGGAGAAAGTGCAACAAAATGATCATTTGCACATATTCATGCACCTTGCCCTCTTTGCATGTTTCATTTAACCTTTGAGCAAAACCTTAATGGACCTTAATAGACATTGGCATTGATCCAGTCTGAATGAGGGGTGAGCTAAGGGCCATTATATTTTGATGTTATATTATATTATATTATAACATTATTTTATGCAATTAAAATGAGTATTGCTATTGGAGATCTCTCCCCTTAGAGACTACAGTGGGTGAGGATTTGCCAGTGAGACCAATGCTTTTGGCAGGAGAAACTGAACATGAACCAAGCAGGGAGGTGCCAGCCTATGAAACATATGGCCAGAGGTAAATGCCACCATATTGAAAATACTTAAGTATTAATACAATAAGAGCTGGGTTATGTGCATTGGTCAATTACCCCCTCTTGAATATTTGTTATAGTCTAGTCATGGAGGGCAATCAATCCTGCTGCCCAAGGTGTTAAACATGCAAAACTGTGGATCAACCCTCAAGTAATAGCAGGGACAGAAGTGAGAAACAACTTTGTGGCCCCAGTGATGCCCTTCTTCACTGACATGCATGTGATGTTACTAGGATAGATATGAGGGAAACTGGAGTGTTGGCATTGGCCCCCATTATGCTCCGGTTATTATGAGAGATGAGAGAATGATTGGTGCCCTCCACTTGGTGGTAAAGGTCTCAGTACAAACAGATCTTGCCGAAACCAAGTGAGAAGATAAATGGGGACAGGTTTGTGTTGATTATGGTTCATGGAGCTAGTGCTGTGGAACCTGGTAGGCAATTGGCTAAGGGAGTAGGTCAGCTATGGGACTGGGGTTCAGGTAAAGACAGGACTGGAGTTCAGGTAAAGACAGGACTGGAGTTCAGGTAAAGACAGGACTGGCATTTAAGGTGATTAATAGTGAGGTGACATGTGGCACCAAATATTCCTTCTATAAAACCCTTTTAATCCACAAACCCTACAGTAACATGTATAATGTAAAATATCAGTGTGAGTACTGACTAAAAAGCCAACAGCAAGGCAAATTCTATATTTATGTGTATTATATATTATAAAATTGTGTGAAAAAGACATTTCATTGTCCATTTATTAATAGATGGAGAGTAATTTCCACCTTAATCAGGGTTCAATGCAAATCATGTTTATACTTTAATCACAGACACCAATGTGCATAATGTTTAGTTCCTCTTCCATTGTGTGATCCTGTGTTTGTTTCTTTCTCTTCAACAGCTTGTCAGCCGCCCAACTCTTGATCCCAGGCCTTTATTTAGCCGTTCTTCTCTGGCACAGAAAGCAAAGTCTCAAGCTTCTCATACACAATAATCATTTCCTTGTCATCCACTTGCACCCAGTGCCATCTAGCGACCGCCATTACCGACCTCAATATTTATCTAAAATACAGAATTAAGAAGGAGTGTATCACTTATCAGAGTAATTATACCTTGATTATGTGGATCCTTTCATCTAAAATGAAAATGAATAATAATAATCTGAGTCTAGTCCCACTAGGTTTAAATGTGATTTATGACCTGAGCACAACATACAGAGGTCATTGATATCTCATCTAATTTATTATTGTTTGTATTCATTTTAGATGGAACAGTCACTGTAACTAGTCAGAAGATCTCTGAGAAATCATACATGTTTTTAGTCAGTATATCAATTATGTACAGGTATAACCCGGAAAAGCTTCAAATCTAAATCCAAAGCTGTTATCCAGAAAGGCCATCTTCCATAGACTCCATTTTATACAAATAATCCAAATGTTTAAAAATAATTTCCTTTGTACAGGTATGGGACCTGTTATCCAGAATACTTGGGACCTGGGGCTTTCCAGATAACAGATCTTTCCATATTATACTTTTTCATACCTTAAATCAACTAGAAAATCATATAAACATGAAATAAAGCCAATAGGCTGGTTTTGCTTCCAATAAGGATTAATTATATCTTAGTTGGGATCAAGTACAAGTTACTGTTTTATTATTACAGGTATGGGACCTGTTATCCAGAATGCCCAGGACCTGGGGTTTTCCAGTTAACAGATCTTTTCGTAATTTGGATCTTCATACCTTATGTCTACTAGAAAATCATATAAACATGAAATAAAGCCAATAGGCTGGTTTTGCCTCCAATAAGGATTAATTATATCTTAGTTGGGATCAAGTACAAGCTACTGTTTTATTATTACACAGAAAAAGGAAATCAGTTTTAAAATTTGGATAAAATTGAATTCAGAATTCAGAGCATAAATATATTTGGTCCAAACAAAGTTATAATTAATTCTTATTGGAAGCAAAACCTTAGTAGATTTAAGGAATAAAGATTCAAGTTATGGAAAGATCTGTTATCCAGAAAACCCCAGGTCCCAATCACTCTGGATAACAGGATAACTCTGGATAACTTCCATAACTTTCTATATTTTGTATAAATATTGAGGTTGGCAGTGAGAAAGCTAGATGGCAAGTTGCATATGAAGAGCTGAGAAGACTTGAAACTTTATGTGCTTGAAAAACTGATGAATAAAGATATTGTAGTGATGTCCAAATCTGTCCAGTTTCCCCTCATTTGACAATTTGTGAAGCTGCAAAAAAAATCAGCGAAAATTGCAACAAATTCGCAAAACACATTGAAGTCAAACAAATTCCAAAGGGATTGTCAATGGGCTGTTTTCTTGTGGTAACTTTTTTGTCTGAAAATTACAAAATTGCAAATTTATAACCAGAGTGTGTTCTATATATACAAATCGAAAAGAGCTTACTGCTGTACATGGTGGTCCGGGGTGCACATGCCTCAGACCTTCAGCAAGGGGAGCAATCCAGAAAAACTTGTAGAGAGACTGGAACAAGCCTGGAACCCACAATATAGTGAAGCCACAGTCAGGTTGTAAAAGGTTAAAAAGCTTACAATTAATAGGCAAGTGTCTTTTGGATACGAAATGCGTCAGGCGAATGGTTCTTAAATTTTGGAAATAAATGTAAGCTTTTTAACCTTTTACAACCGGACTTTGGCTTGACTTTTTCGTTTTTGCAACAATTTTGTCTTGGCTTCATGGAAAAATTTGCGAATTGAGGAATTGAGGAATTCATCACAAATCCATGTGTATGGGAACCACGAAGGACTGGCATTCATATATGAAGACTGTTGACCAAAAGGTGTGCAGTTGCATATTGTATGAATATTTTTTTCTTTTTGTTAAAATACAAAATTATATTAAAGCACATAAAAATGTACAAATATTTTTAAAATTTTTTTGAAAGTATAATTCCATTTCAATGTATGAAAGAAGGACATTTTACAAATCATAATAAAATATTTCAGTAACTGGCATTACAAGTGTTATTTATAAAAGTACACATAAAATTTGATTTTTTTTACAACAAAATAAAAAAAATTTTCTTAACTTTTTTTTTTTTTTTTAACTGCCTTAC
>CM044436.1:124347810-124358292 GCA_024363595.1 Xenopus borealis | reverse complement strand
TACAAAATACACCATTTCTACCCTTATTCTATTTTACACTTTCCTTGCCCTTTAAGATTGCTGCCCCCTTCCAGGTGAGGCCTATGGAGGAAGTTTTGTGCTGAGTAGTGGCAGCTGCTTGGAGCCTGAGCCGGGATATTAACCCTTGTTGCCAGATCCCTTGCGAATCCTTTGTGCACCCCTCTGTGCAGAATAGCTACAGTCATGGCAGCTGAATGTCATTGCACATCCCTGATCAGTCCTGTGCAGGCCTGGACTGAGAGTCAAAATAGGTCCTGGCATTTCAGGTACACAGAGGCCCAACGAGCCCACATAGAGGCCCAAACAACCCCCACCAGCCCACTAAATACTGACTTTCTATGGCACCTTATAGCAGCCCCTCTGGCATTTGCCCTAACCCACAGATTGCCAGTCCGGGCCTGGTCCTGTGAAATCGAATGAGCTGAACAAACTGGAAGAAAGTTGGAAGAAGTGCAATAAAAACAGGAAGCAGAGAAGCTCCATCCATTGTCCCCCGTCCTCTACCCAGTCACAACAGCCGATACAGTTAAATAACAGACAACAGCTCCTGGACATAGGAAAATGCAGAGAAACAGAAATGGAGAGAGACACGCCAAGTAACTTGCACCTCTACGGAATCCTACAAAGTGATCATCATTGAACCCAGAACAAACGGACCTCAGTATCATCAAACACCTGCCGCCCCCATGCTAAAGCTCGCACAAAGCTCCCGAGACAAGGCACAAAAGCTATAGAAAATAGCTGGGGTATAAATGCAGCAGTTGTATCTGTACATTGTTCTGAGCAGTCAGATGCAGACCCTTTTATACTCCACTGTGGTGAATATTATTGCTGTACACCTACCACCGAGCGCTAGTGCAAAGGCAAAATGTAGCGAAACTTTACACAATTATAAATGATCTCCAAGCAACCTACCCACATGGCTTGCTCATTGTTGCCGGAGACTTCAATAATGCAGCACTAAAATCAGTTCTACCCAGATTTTATCAAAACATCAACTTCGCTACAAGAGGAGATGCCATATTGGACCAAGTATACACAAATGTCCAGCAAGCATACAACGCTAATTCATTTATCCCCATTTAGGAAAATCTGACCATATTTCCATACTTCTTACTCCAACCCATTCACAAACAATCCAGACCAATCTCTAGAGTAGTGAAAACGTGGCCGCAAGATGAAATACTTGCTCTATAAGATTGTTTTGAAGGCACAGACTGGACGATGTTCAGAGATGCCGCTACCTATGAACATGAAACAGACTTGGATGAGTAGACGGACTCAGTGACATCAGTAAATGCGTTGATGATGATGCTGTCTCCAAATATGTCATAATCCGGGCAAATCACGAACCCTGGTTTTCCACAAAGCTTGGCAACCCAGTGAAGATCAGAGCTCTCAGATTCAAGTCAAAAGACAGAGAGGCCTACACAGCAGCTAGAGCCAATCTATCGCGGGCCATTAAAGAGGCAAAACAAAGAAGATAAACAATCACTGTCTACTAACTAAAGCCGGCGAATGTGGCAAGGCATTCAAGCCATTAAAGGATACAAGTTGTGAGAATACCTTCCGTGGTGGCACTCTTCTGGGTCACAACGCAGGCACGTATGCGGGTCACGGAGCAGGCGTGTGTGCAGGTCATGGCGTGGAGCATCATGATGCTGGCGTGCTTGCGCAGGCGTTCCGACGCCGGAGAATTGGTGCCAACACTAAGGTATTTAAACCTAAGTATGTCTATAAACTGTGCCTGGTTATCGTGGTTCCTCCAGATTCACCTAGCTATTTAAACCTATTGAACTGATTCCTGTGTTTGACCTATTGCCTGTTCCTGACCTTGAACCTTCGCTACATATTCTGACTTCGGCCTGTCATCTCGTTCCTGCTACTCGCTGCCTGTCCCTGAACTCGGATTCGATATTTTGACTACGCCTCTACTTCTTCCCTTGGTACTTCATTTTGGTTTCGCCTCACAGGCTTCTCTTCACTCACGGTTCCCCTGTATCATTCTCAGGAGGTTCTGTGTTGTGTTAGCCGCTTGTGGGTCCTATCTTCAAAAAAGATCCATCACCAGACTTTCCGGTAAGCCTGACACAAGTCTGCACATCTAATAAGCAAAAAAGAGGCAACCTTGCCGAATAAACTGAACAACTTCTTTCAAAGTTTTGAAACCGAAAACAGGACACCTACGAGGAAAATGACCTCCTTTCAGAATGACCAGGTTCTCTGTTTCACCAGCAAAGACTACCCTCCACAAAATAAACCCAGGGAAAGGAGCAGGACCTGACAACATCCCAGGTCGGGTGCTACGGGAATGTGCTGAACCACTTGCAGACATTTTCACTGATATCTTTAATTCATCCCTGAGCTCAGCTGTTCCTACATACCTAAAAACCACCAAAATCATCCCTGTGCCAAAAAAGTCCACTGTGTCTTGCCTCAATGACTATCGGCCCATAGCACTCACGCCTATCATCTCAAAGTGCTTTGAGAAACCTGTACTTAAAAATATGAGAACAAAAGACCCACAGAACCTAGACCCGCTGCAGTTTGCCTACAGCCCAAATCCCTCCACTGATGATGCAATTTCAACTGCCCTTCATCTCACCTTCTTTCACCTTGACGGAAAACAAAAATACATCAGAATGCTATTTATCGATTTCAGTTCAGCATTCAACACTGTTATACCGCAACAACTGGTAGAAGCTAAAGAAAACCAACCTTCCTCCATTGATTCTCACAACATTCTATGGAGGCACCATTGGGAATGTTCTCTGCAGCTACATCACACTATGGTTTGGAAACTGCACTGTCGCAGACAAAAATCTCTGCAGCAAAGTGTGAAAACTGCAGAAAGCATCATAGGAGAACCTCTCTCACCCACCTTCAACTCTACCAGAAACACCTTGTACGGCGAGCAAATTTCATAGCAAAGGACATTTCCCATCCATCTCTGTTCTCTCTCTTACCATCTGGAAGAAGGTTCCACAGCATTCAAACAAAAACTACTAGACACTGTTA
This sequence comes from Xenopus borealis, assembly GCA_024363595.1. Lineage (NCBI taxonomy): Eukaryota > Metazoa > Chordata > Amphibia > Anura > Pipidae > Xenopus > Xenopus borealis. The sequence goes on along the minus strand of CM044436.1, from coordinate 124,355,253 downwards.
AAGCTTCTTCCCACAAAAAATCAGAGCCCTTAACATAATATTGAAAAACTAACTATTCACCAGTAGATCTTTCCAGCTGACACAAGGTCACCCATTCTGATTAGAAGAAAAGAGGTTCCAGCTAAATATTGGGAAGGGGTTTGTTACAGTGAGAGCTGTGAAGATGTGGAATTGTCTCCCGGAATCAGTGGTACAGGCTGATACATTAGATAGTTATAAGAAGGGGTTGGATGCTTTATTCACCAGTAGCTCCTCCCAGCAGACAGGAGGGAGCCAATGAGATTAGAGGAAAGGAGGGAAAGGGGTGTTACAGGGAGGGAAGTGAATCAGTGGTACAGGCTGATACATTAGATAGGTATAAGAAGGGGTTGGATGATTTATTCACCAGTAGCTCCTCCCAGCAGACAGGAGGGAGCCAATGAGATTAGAGGAAAGGAGGGAAAGGGGTATTACAGTTTAGTGTTTAGTTTAGTGACCTTGTAATGTAGGACCATTTATAAGGGTTTAATTGAGGTTTTCCATTCGGCAAAAGTCTTCAAGGTAGGTTCCATCTATGTGATTGTGACAATTTTTTTGGTATAGAAAATACATTAAGGTATATGAGTGTGTGTATTGTGCAACAAACACATTGTTTGGACTCATGACATTTGAAAGTAGGCCATGGTGAAGACCTGGAGAACCTTTTGACAATTTCTCAGGAAAGGGGGACATTCCTAAATGGCATGTCTAAAAGTCCCAGTTTTGTATACACTGGTTGATGGGCACATCTCCTATCCAGAATAGTTAATGGGGGGTTATTAAACTATCTTTCCCTCTTCCCACCCTGCCTCCCCCAGCTGTAGACTAAGAAATTGCTATTTCAGATTTGGTGACAGAAGAGGGTCAGTGAATGTAATTAGCAGCACTTTGTATGCAGTAGTGTGGGGGGTCCCCAACCTTTTTTACCTGTGAGCCATAATCAAATGTAAAAAGAGTTGGGGAACCATGATATAAAGCCCAGAGGATGCCAAATAAGGATTGTGATTGGCTGTTTGGTGAACCTGAAATGGACTGGCAGCTACAATAGACTCTATGTGGCTGTACAGCTGGTTTTTATGGAACCATAGAGATATATGTGTAGCTAGAGATATGTGTGTAGCTAGAGATATGTGTGTAGATAGAGATATGTGTGTGTAGATAGAGATATGTGTGTAGATAGAGATATGTGTGTAGATAGAGATATGTGTGTAGATAGAGATATGTGTGTAGATAGAGATATGTGTGTAGATAGAGATATGTGTGTAGATTTTTCACCCGATCCTTCATCTCCGCAAATGTATTGTCTGGAATTTGTCGGTACAAAGCATTGCCATGGTTTGTCTAATTGCCTATAATTAAACTAGACCCTAGTGTTATACTGCCATCTTCTGGGTGACAGATACACTGCATAAAACTGATGGATATTTCATCAACTTCACTGCTATGGACTTTGGGATTTAGTGCCCAACAACTTTTACCACTCTTACCACTCTTATTCCTCAGATTCCAAATCTCCTAAGCACGGTAATGTATGGCTCTTAGCAAAATGTTCCAGGCAAGTTTTGGTTGCATAAAAACCAGTTGTACTGCCAATCAGAGCCTCCTGTAGGCTGCCATTTCACATGGGGCTTCCAAACAGCCAATTACAGCCCTTTTTAGCATCTTTTTTCATGCCTGTGTTGTTCCCCAACTCTTTTTACATTTGAATGTGGCTCTAAGGGTTTAGGTGAAGGCTAGTTAATATTAAAACTGGGTATAATGTCTACATGCTCTTCTGGAAACCCTACCCTGAAGACTTAATAGGGTGTACATTATGGCGTAGATTTATCAAGGGTCGAATTGAAAATTAGAACTTTTAAATTTTCGAGTTTATTTTAGTGTAATTCGACTATGGAGCACTGGAGCACTCCAAACCCCTCCAGTTTATTCCAGCTGGGAGATGTCTTCAACAAAGAAGCATCTGTTCATGATGCAAACCATATACCTGTTTGATCTCTCAGCTGCATTTGACACTGCAGATCACCCTCTCCTCCTCCAGTCCCTCCGTTCTCTTCAGCTCCTTCAGTGTCTTTTACAAGGGAGTAGCTTCTTCCCCCCCCTACCTCTCTCTGTTGGGGTTCCTCAAGGCTCTGTCCTAGGACCCTTATTATTTTCTCTATATACTTCCTCCCTCGGAAAATTAATCAGCTCGTATGGTTTCCACTACCACCTCTACACTGACGATACTCAGATCTATCTCTCCTCTCCTGATCTAAACCCAGAACTCCTAACTCGTGTCTCCTCCTGCCTGTCAGCTAACCTGGATGTCACAACGCTTAAATTAAACCTCTCCAAAACGGAAATGGTTATTTTTCCTCCAACTAACACCAGAAACATCCAGTCTCACCAGGCCCAGTGCCTTGGAGTTATCCTAGATTCTGCCCTGCGATTCACTCCTCACATCCAGTCACATGTTAAATCATGTCACTTCCACCTAAGGAACATATCAAAAATACCATCATTTATGATGCTGACAAAATTCTTATTCACTCTCTCATCATATCGTATCTAGACTATTGTAACTCTCTTTTAATTGGCCTTCCCCTCCAGAGACTGTCACCTCTCCAGTCCATAATGAACAATGCTGCTAGGCTTATACACCTCAGCAACCGCTCCTCCTCTGCCATACCATTCTGCCACTGCACTTCAGAATTAAATTCAAATTAATGACCCTGACATTCAAAGCACTTCACAACACTGCCCCTCCCTACATTTCTGAACTCATCTGTATATACTCACCCAACCGATTACTACGCTCCTCTACTGACCTGCTACTCAACTCTTCTCTCATTACCTCCTCACATGCTTGCATTCAAGGGCTGCACCCCTCCTCTGGAATTCTCTGCCACAGTCTGTCCGACTTTCTTCCAACCTTTCTGCTTTCATGAAATCTCTTAAAACACACTTATTTAGAGAAGCCTACCCTCACTGTTAACTACCCAATGCAATACCGCTTACATTACTACATCTCTCACCTACTTAACTCTGATCTTGCCCACTCCCACACCTTGTGTTCATTCCCTTCCCTTTAGATTGTAAGCTCTTTCTGCACAGAGCCTTCCTCACCTTCTGTACCAGTATTTATTGTGATGTATGTACAGTAACTCCATATTTATTGTGATGTATGTAACTCCATATGTTCTATGTATGTAATTCATGTGATTTAGTTGTATAATCACATTCCCTTTACAGCTCTACAAAATATGTGGGCACTATAAAAATACATGTTGATAATAATAATACATACAACACTTTTTTGGATATTTTTATAGCTATTTGATGTAAGCCGAAACCCACAATATGAAATCATTGCTATGAGTGGTTAAGGTTCCTTTGTGAAAACAGAACCTATCAGCACTGCTGGCTTTCTTCTGACCAGACAAGGTAGCAGAGGGAACATCTAACTTAGCTGGAAAGGTCTCTTTACAACCTGTGATGTTCCACAAATTTCAAGTTGATGCCTTTGGATTTTTAGAGACAGCAACCTCTGTGATGAGCATACTTAACAAGTCCCAATCTGCACATTCAGAAATTCTGCTACTATCAACCAATCCATACAACAGTTCTACATCACCTGCAATCTGAGAGTCTCTGCAGCCATTGGAGTTCCAGATGCCATGAACAAGGTTTGTTTCCTCAAAAAAACAACCCACAGGTTGAAGAACTGTGCTTCCAGCTACCAGAAGTCTACTGAATAGCAATGGCCAACATGACGATGCTTGTAAACCTGAGCCATTCTTGTTGGATGTAGATTTGATCTTGGTTCTTTTAACTCTTTCTCTTAAATATTAGGTAATGGACTTATGAGACATGAAGATATATCTTCAAACAATCTAGTGATCAGTACACCTCATTAGCACAACTCTTTACATACAGTAGTTACTGTAATTCATAGTGGAAAAGTCTATCTTCAGAGCTTGTCGTCTGCTCTTCAATGACATCTGCTACTGCTGTGAAATCGGGAGGTGTACTCCAATATTGGATCTAAGCAGAAGAGTAGCCATTTTCCAGGAACCAGGGCACTCTGGAGAGGAGAATCTATCTTCGGTCATTCCATTTCATGTGACTCAGAATGATGTAGTCCATCTTTCTCTCTGTGTTTTCCATTGCTTTGGCCTTAAAAAAGTTCAGGTGTTTTGCTAGAGACCTTTTCCTTGCTTTAATTCCTAGAATCACTTGTTTCTTTTCTTTAATTTTATAACTTTTTTAACTTGTAAAGAGCAGACGTCAAAACTGAACAAAGTATCGTAGATTTCAAATATCCATTTAAGTAAGAGAAGAAAATTTGAGGCATCGGTTAGATACCCTTAAAATCGGTAGAACTGGAAAAGAATCCAAGTGCGTAAGCGAAAGAGGCATGGCAATTAGGGGGTTATTTATCAAGCTCTGATTCTGATTTCAGAATTTCCTTTTACAAGCTCCGAGCAAATTCGCTCGGGTTTTGTAGGCTTATTTATTACTACATTTTCCCGAAAAATACCTTGAAGGTCTCCTTGATCTGTTTAGTTTAGGATTATATACACATGATATAGGGGACGTTTTGCACCTGAATTTTTATACTGCAGTTTCTAATAAAGGTGGGAGGATTTTTTTAACAATGAATAGTCTGAGTGCTGATCTTTATTTCTTTTCAATGTTATGCTACATTTGGGGGGGTTTTTTTACCCAACAACACCCTTAAAGGGAAACTTGTTTTTTTTTAAACTCATCATTTAATAGTCCTGATCCAGTAGACTTCTGCACTGAAATCCATTTCTCAAAAGAGAAAACAGATTTTTTCTTTTCAGTTTTGAATCGTAGATCTACCAGGCAGCTGTTATCTTGTGTTAGAGAGCTGTTATCTGGTTACCTTCCCATTGTTCTGTTGTTAGGCTGCTGGGTGGGTGAAAGGGAGGGGGTGATATCACTCCAACTTGCAGTACAGCAGTAAAGAGTTATTGAAGTTTATCAGAGCACAAGTCACATGACCTGGGGCAGCTGGGAAATTGACACTAGGCCATTCTTTAAAGGGAAACTGTCATGGGAAAACATGTTTCTTTTTCAAACACATCAGTTAATAGTGCTGTTCCAGTAGAATTCTGCACTGAAATCCATTTCTCAAAAGAGCAAACAGATTTTTTTATATTCAGTTTTGAAATCTGACATGGGGCTAGCCATTTTGTCAATTTCCCAGCTGCCCCGGTCATGTGACTTGTGCCAGCACTTTAGGAGGGAACTGCTTTCTGGCAGGCTGTTGTTTTTCCTTCTCAATGTAACTGAATGTGTCGCAGTGGGACATGGGTTTTACTATTGAGAGTTGTTCTTAGATCTACCAGGCAGCTGTTATCTTGTGTTAGTGAGCTGTTATCTTGTGTTAGGGAGCTTTTATCTTGTGTTAGGGAGCTGTTATCTGGTTACCTTCTCATTGTTCTGTTGTTAGGCTGCTGGGTGGGGGGAAAGGGAGGGGGTGATATCACTCCAACTTGCAGTACAGCAGTAAAGAGTTATTGAAGTTTATCAGAGCACAAGTCACATGACCTGGGGCAGCTGGGAAATTGACAATATGTCTAGCCCCATATCAGATTTCAAAATGAAATATAAAAAAAATCTGTTTGCTCTTTTGAGAAATGGATTTCAATGCAGAATTCTTCTGGAACAGCACTATTAACTGATGTGTTTTGAATAAATATTTTTTCCCATGACAGAATCCCTTTAACCTCTAGTTGGGACAAATTAAGGCCTTTAACTAAGGTGTAAGTGGCAATACAGCAAGGCATACGAAGGTACTCCCTTTTAGCTATACTTCTTCCTCTCACTAATCAATCACTCGTTGGCTCCTCACACCACATATACCTGCAGAAGACCACTCTGTGTCCAATATTAACAAAAAGAGCAGAGGAAGAAGAGGACCTCTCAAGATTACAAGAACAGGAGCATTTGGAGCTCTGTGTCCTGGGGTCTATAGGACCAGTCAGTATTGTAGTTCTGGGCATCTGTATCACAAAGATGTGTGAGCTTCTATTTTAGAGCCCTGTGAGAAGCACATCAACCATGGCCATAGGGTATGTTTGTATTTTTAATTATTTATTTTAAGGAGCTTCCTCAAAAGCAACATGTGACTCCCTCTAATCAATGCTGCCTTCAAGGAAAATGTATCTTATCAAGTAATCAATGACTTTCTAGTGGGGCAGTATCCCCTCTAGCTAGATAATCTTCTGGGCTTTAGCATGCAAACATAGATGAATAAATAGATAAATAGATGAGTAAAAGATAAATAAATAGACATAAAACTGAAAGATGATTGATAGGGATGGATAGATGATAGATATATAATAGAGAGATAGATAGATAGATGATAGATAGATAGATAGATAGATAGATAGATACCAAATATGAGTGAAGAAAACAAATTTAACCAATTTTTTCAATTGAATTAGTTGACGCAAACAAACATGCAACGTTTTGGGGCTCCCGCCCCTTTCTCAAGCATCATTGACATCAGTTACTTATAAAGGTAATAGACATTGAAATCATGCATATATACCATTATGTCAGTTACAGGGTGTCTAAGAAATCTCAACCTTAAAGGAACAGTTCAGGGTAAAAATTAAAAACTGGGTAAATAGATAGGCTGTGCAAAATAAATAATGTTTCTAATATAGTTAGTTAGCCAAAAATGTAATGTATAAAGGCTGGAGTGAGTGGATGTGTAACATAATAGAACACAACTTCCTGCTTTTCAGCTCTAACTCTGAGTAAGTCAGTGACTATAAGGGGGGCACATGGGACATAACTGTGAGTTAGTCAGTGACTATAAGGGGGGTCACATGGGACATAACTGTGAGTTAGTCAGTGACTATAAGGGGGGCCACATGGGACATAACTGTGAGTTAGTCAGTGACTATAAGGGGGTCACATGGGACATAACTGTGAGTTAGTCAGTGACTATAAGGGGGGCCACATGGGACATAACTGTTCAGTGAGTTTGTAATTGATCCTCAGCATTCAGCTCAGATTCAAAAGCAACAGTTATGTCCCATGTGGCCCCCCCCCTTAGTCACTGATTGGTTACTGCCTGGTCACCAGGGCAACCAGTCAGTGTAAACAAAAGAGAGCTGAAAAGCATGAAGTAGTGTTCTGTTCTGTTATACTTACAGTCACTCCAGCCTTTATACATTACATTTTTGCCTAACTATATTGAAAACATGTTTTATTTTGCACAGCCTGTCTATTTATTCAGTTTTTACTTTTATACTGAACATCCCCATGTTGATATATCATATAAGTCTCCTAAATAAAAGCATAAAGGTCATACTCTCTATTGAGTCCCTTAGGGTATAAGGTCTGCAAAGTATGTATCCAGAATTTCTCTCTCTTTTGGAGTTGTAAGAGCGTGGGGGGGGGGGG
>CM044436.1:124310813-124325318 GCA_024363595.1 Xenopus borealis | reverse complement strand
GTGGGACTTGTAGTTCCTTAACAGCTGGAGGGCCAAGTTTGAGGACCACTGCTTTACAAGTTTGGCCTTTAACACCCATATTATACAGTTGTGGATATTTCCTGATTAACATTCATAAAGACATGGAGAGTCACGCCCAGCTCCAGTTTGATAAAAGGGCAATTCCCCAGGGTGAACTGTAACGGAGGGAGGGGACGCAACCAGTCCTTTCAACTTCTCTAACCTTTGGCCAATGGATCATGTGGTGGTTACTGTTCTTTACTTACCGGCAGCACCAAATGGGAACAAGAATTACTTGAACGAGCTTGTACCGCCAGATGTTCAGGTCTGGACTGGGAGTCAAAATAACCTTGGCATTTGCACTGCACAGAGGCCCAAACAGCCCCCCCACTAGCCCAATAAATAGTGTCTGTTTATGGCATTTTACAGCAGCCCCTGTGGCACTTGCCAGAAACCACAGATTGCCAGTCCAGGCCTGCAGATGTTGTTCAGGTCATAGTGATGTGAATGTTTTGCCTCAGGACCAATCAGATCATCCTCATGGTGGGCATATCGGGCGTAAGATCTACTTGTTTGCTGGCCTTTAATCGTCTGGCCACCTTTAGGTCAAGAAAAGGCAGGTGGGTTTGCTTTCACTTCAATGACAAAATAAGATCATGATGTTTGGTAGAGGGTTCTGGGAAGGTGGAAACACCACATTTACCAGCCAAACCCTGTCGGACAAGTGCTTGAAGCTGCTCCTATTATAGGAGAATTCAACCCTAAAGTAAGAAATACCCCTACCCCATATAGAACCCTCCCCCAGACTAGCTGCTACCCCGGGCAATTGCCCCCTAATTCTTTACTTACCTCTTGGTGCAGATTCAGGGATCGGAGTGCATGGCAGCCATCTTCGGTTACTGAAGACCCGGAATATGGCTGCCGTGAACTCCGATGACCTGAATCTGCAACGAGAGGGTAAGTAAAGTGTTAGGGGCATTTGCCCGGGGTAGCAGCTAGACTTGGGGGAGGAGGGAGGGGCTCTATGTAGGGCAGTGATCCCCAACCAGTAGCTCGCGAGCAACATGTTGTTCTCCAACCCCTTGGATGTTGCTCCCAGTGGCCTCAAAGCAGGAGCTTGTTTTTGAATTCCAGGCTTAGAGGCAAGTTTTGGTTGTATAAAAAACATGTCCTGCCAAACATTCTCTCCTGTAGCTGCCAGTCCATATAGGGCTTACCATTAGCCAATCACAGCTCTTATTTGACATCCCCATGGACTTTTTCATGCTTGTGTTGCTCTCCAACTCTTTTTTTAAATTTAAATGTGGCTCACGAGCAAAAAAGGTTGGGGACCCCTGATGTAGGGTATGGGAGGTAAGGTTTTTTTTTTACTTTATGGTTCAAGTCTCCTTTAACTTGTGAAATAATTATGGCCATAGCCGTAACAATTATGATCTTTCCTGAAAAAAACGTTTCCAAGAAAGTTTGTTTGATTCAATACACACATGTAGAGCTGAAGCGTCAGATATACATATAGAAACCATAGAATTCTACCTGTATCTGACAATTCAGCACTAAACAGCGGGCGATATTTAGGTGCCTGATCAAAATTTAGCGCCTGAGCTGATCGAGGAGCAGACGGACATCCAAGTCTTCTGCTCATATAGGTGGGCTCGTCTCCCACCATACATGCACCGAACATTGTACGAAAATTAGTTTTGTATAAGAATATCTGTACGTCTATGGCCATTAGTGATGAGTTTTTCAGATGTTTCTCCATCAAAAGGTGGCCATAGACGCCCCAATAATGTAGTACAAAACAAATTATTGTACAATATTCTGTGCATATATGGTGGGAGACAAGCCGACCTATATTGGCAGAAGACTTGGATATTGGTGGGCTCGTCGATTGGACTGCCTGGAAAAATTTGATTGAGCGCCTTTGAAGGCACCTGAACATCAGCCATTAAAGGGCAAGGAAAGGCAAAGAAATAAAATCCCATTTTTACTTTCTTTAATGAAAAAGAAATCTATCTCCAATATACTTTAATTAACAAATGTGTACCGTTTTTTTAAGAAACCTGACTGTATGCAGTGAAATTATCCCTTCATTTAGTGCTGTGGGTAGGAATTGTCAGACAGTCCCTAACTTCTGGCAGGGAAACAATCATACTTATGAACAGCAGGGGGAGCCTCTGCCTTACTTACCAGCCATGCAGAACTCAAGCAGCTTTGTTTTTTGATCATTTATGACAATCCCTAAGAAGTCCAGATCACACTGAGCATGTGCACAGTCTTGGTCTTGCAAAGATGTATAACAAAGTTACAAGATGACAGCCCCCTGTGGCCAACTTTGAAAGCATAAATCATTTGTTTGATTAGGCTTGTGGTGCAGTAAGTTCATGTTTATGTTTAATATACAAAATACACCATTTCTAGCCTTATTCTATTTTAGGCTTTCCTTGCCCTTTAAGTGCTGCATTGTCAGATACAAGTATATGTCTATTGTTTTTACCTGTACAGTATGTGCTGATTCAACTCTACACCTCTGTAGTGAAACCAATGATATCCAGGAAAGACCATAATTATACCTATGGCCGCCTTAAACCCAGCCCAAAGCCCTCCTCTACTTGATGACCTGTACCTGCATATATGGGTGCGATGAAGAGTCAATACTATCACATCACTAAAGAGGAGGGGCCCTGGTTACACCTTTTTCTCACCTTTTTGTCTCAAATCCATCACAACTCTTGGCTTTTGAGTCAACCCGCTCATTATTAGGGCTTGTACAGACGAGCAATGAAACCTGCTCTCAGGAGCCGGGGAGAGCGGGAAGGAACAGCATGCATCTTATTCATGTAAAGGGGCCCCTACTCACACCTGTGCATGTAAGCGCATGTGCGTTTCACCTGTGTTTGCTGCTCGCATGCGCCTGTGTCTGTACGGACACATAAGGAATAGTTGGCTGTGTTTCTTCCTGCGCTTGAGGAATGCAGGAGAGCGCAAGCCTTTGAAGAGAATCTCCTGCAAGCAACACAAGTAGAAAATAGTACCCGTTGGGGCAGGAATTTTGGTTGTTCAGTTTAGTTGGGCGGTTTTGTCAAAACAAAAAATCATAAGGCTAGTTTAGCAGCTATCATATGTAGCATTGTGCTGTTTAGCATTACTGACATAAGTGTATTTTGTATTGTGGGGACTATTGAGCTATGTAAGATCTCTACATTTTACTACAAATGTCAAAATAATTCTAAAAATGACTAAATTGCCGCCCCATCAAGGGATTCTCGCTTCAGATTTTGCCTGAAATGCTTTTCTCTGGGTGCAGTGGGTGATAACCGACCAGAAGATGCGGCTAACAAGCGCTATGTTGCATGGGCCAAGGGGAAGCTTCTTTAGCGTGCGGCCATGCTTATAGTCCAACATAGCTCTTGGTGAGCTCCAAGCTTGACAAGTCCTTGGCCACTTTTAATGGTACATACTCTCTGACTTGTCCACATGTTCCTTGATCTTCAAGGCAGTGGCCCCCCGGAGTGCTTTCTGGCCTATGTGAAACTGCGGGTGATCAAACATCCAAAAACAGTCTACCATCGCAGTGCATTCATATTTCCGTCAATGTGTCGGTAAAAGTGTATAAAATCCGCTGCCGTATTCATTGCCGGTATAAATGCACAACGGGGAAGGCCACTTTTGGGCGTATGGTCAACAAAACCCCTTGTCGTTATCTTTAGAGACAATTGTTCTTCGCAGTTTCCTGGTTTGTAGACCTCAAGCTAAATGTCGCCCTATTCATCTTCCCTGTGGCTGTTGCTAAGCAACAGTGCCAGTGGAGTCCACAGGAGGGTGCATCAGTTGGTACCCTCTCGCCTGCTGGGCAAATATCAGTTTTGCGTTTGTATCTGTATATGTATTGCCAGATCAAAGCAGGATTCCCATACGTAAACAAATGCCCATGAAATGGCCAGGCCGAGGCCTAGAGCGGGGGTAATTCTCCCAGCTCTTTTACGTGAGCATTATTCCAGAGAGTGAAAAGATGAAATTGCCCAATTAAGATTGAGGAGAGAACAAGCCATGTTTGTACTTTAGTTGTGTTCTACTTGCAAGAAGCAGAATCTCCCCCGGCGTCCGTATGCCGCATGAATAGCGCTGGTGGTTCTTTAGAAAAACTTCCGTTTCCATAGTGAGACATCTAGAGTCATTTATCAGCCCATCTCCCCGGCTTCTAGGCTTAGGACTAAAGGCTGCTGTTATCCTGCCTTTTTTGTCTTTATTGTTTCTACCTCCTCCGCCTTACAGATGGGCCGCTTTTGTGTGTCATTCAGGTGGCGGTGTAATATGAGACCACCTAAGGTGGAGGGCAGGGGCCGGAGGCTGATATGGGATAAATAGTATGTATTATGTATGATTAAACAGTCTGTACTTGGCTTATGCTTGGGTGAACTCTCCCAGCATCCTCTACCTGTGCGGCAGATTCTACAAGATTCCCATTGGGAGGACAATTTCAGGTGCTCTGCTAAGTCAATAGTAAACGTTCCCGATTCTGTTGCTTGAGCTGTTGTCATGCCATGGATTTGTACCTAATGGGCCTCCATACTGTAAATGCTTCATTGCAAGAGGAAATGGTGGTAGTAGAAGTGTCCGTGTCGAGCAATTCTCAACCCACTGCCGACCCCATCATTCCTGACCCACCCCCACCCTGTAGTGACGTCACAAAAGAGAAGGAGGGCATGAGTCTATAAATGTAGGCACCACTTGTGGGCAGGGAGAGCAGGAAAAGAGATCAACCCGGACCTGCCCACAACCTTAAGATTTTACGCAGGAGCCGGCCCAAACCTGCCCACAACCTTAAGATTTTACGCAGGAGCCGGCCCGGACCTGCCCACAACCTTAAGATTTTATGCAGGAGCCGGCCCGGACCTGCCCACAACCTTAAGATTTTATGCAGGAGCCGGCCCGGACCTGCCCACAACCTTAAGATTTTATGCAGGAGCTGGCCCAAACCTGCCCACAACCTTAAGATTTTATGCAGGAGCTGGCCCAAACCTGCCCACAACCTTAAGATTTTATGCAGGAGCTGGCCCAAACCTGCCTGACCTGTGAGTGAACCCATGGGTCCCACAGGTTTCGGGCCAACTAGCGCATCACTAAAGGGCACCTAGAATAATGAGCAGCAGCCAATATACTGGCACATCCTGGTACATTTATCAGATCTGTTATCCGCAAACTGGAAATTCTGGAAGGCCATCTGCCATAGACTCCATTGTATCCAAATAATTCGAATTCCTTTTTCTATGTAGTAATAAAACAGATACAATACCATTAATCCTTATTGGAGGCAAACCTGACCATTGGATTTATTTAGTATTTACATAATTTTTTTGGTAGACCTAAGGTATGAAGATCCACGTTACACAAAGATCCATTGTCTGGAAAAGCCCAGTTCCCAAGCATTCTAGATAACCGGTCCCGTACCTGTATAAACATGTTGCTGGAAATAGTTTAGTCTCGGGGTTGATAGGGCTGTGGTCTTTTTATCCAGAGTGTAAGGGATTTACCTTATTATAGGGGCACGTTTTTCTCTGGCAGGATTCTTGCTTTAAAGGGCAAGTAAAGCACTTCAGTGTTTCAGTCTAGTTGCAAAAGGGCTGTAGTACTTCATTACAAAATGTATGTATAGTTAAAGGCATACTGTTCTGGGAAATCCATTTCTCAAAAGAGCAAACCTATTTCAATTTTGAAATCTGCCATGGAGCTAGACATTTTGTCAATTTCTCAGCTGCCCCTGGTCATGTGACTTGTGCAAGCACTTTAGGATGGTTCTGCTTTCTGGTATTCTGTTGTTATTCCTTCTCAATGTAACTGAATGTGTCTCAGTGGGACATGGGTTTTGTTGAGTGCTATTCTTAGATGTACCAGGCAGCTGTTATCTTATTTTAGGTGAGCTGTTATCTGGTTACCTTCCCATTGTTCTGTTGTTAGGCTACTGGGGGGGGCGGGTGATATCTCTCCAACTCATAGTACAGCAGTAAAGAGTGACTGGAGTTTATCAGAGCACAAGTCACATGACTTGGGGCAGCTGGGAAATGTCAAGCCAAATGTCAGATTTCATAATGAAATATAAAAAAAAAAAGTGTGCTCTTTTGACAAACGGATTTCAGTGCTGAATTCTGCTGGAGCAGCACGATTAACTGATTTATAAAAAAAAACAAAAAACAAAACCCACGACGGTATCCCTTTTAATCTATGCCTTGGTTGGTGCCGACATTTGAGGATCTGCAGCCCCAGTTGCTACCATAGATGCAAGAGATGAAGAGGATAGTGGACCTGGATCAGGTATGGGATCCCTTATCCAGAAAGCTCTGGCAAGGACCATATCTCCAATAGATTCAATTTAAACTAACCCATTAAAATTATTTCCTTTTCCTCTAATATTCAAATAGTACCTAGTACATCATCCAAACAGAAATATAAGGAATCCTTATTGGAGACAGCACAATCCAAATAATGGAAACATCCCTTACGCAGAAAACCCCAGGCATTCTGGATAACAGGTTCCATACCTCTACCTATTGTGTTGGCCAGTAGCATTGTAACGTCTCCTGCATCTTACTACTTAGAGGTCCCAAAAGGTGCTTGAGATCCGAGTATTGCCCTAAATCACTACTAGAGCAGTGACGTCATCAAGCTGTGTGGTTTTGCCAACATTACATCATGTTTTGTTCCTTCATTTTAGTGACAGTTCCCCATTGATGATACTTGTAGGAACGGTGTATATAACTATGCAGTAATACAGTTAGATTTAGCAGACTCTTTTTATTTATACTGTTCTTTTGGGCCTGAGTTCTGCCTTGTTTTCAGAACAGGACTGATGGATTGGATTTACCAGAATGGAACCAAATACTCTTAATAATGGAGGGTGTTGGGCTTTATATCATTATAATACACAAACGCCATGATTATCCTGTACATTTATATCCTTCTAATACACAAAAGCTGTGAATATCTGGTAAATAATATCCTTATATATGTTGAGTTCTGATGTCATCCGTTATAAACTGTGAGTTCTGATGTCATCCGTTATAAACTGTGAGTTCTGATGTCATCCGTTATAAACTGTGAGTTCTGATGTCATCCGTTATAAACTGTGAGTTCTGATGTCATCCGTTATAAACGGTGAGTTCTGATGTCATCCGTTATAAACGGTGAGTTCTGATGTCATCCGTTATAAACGGTGAGTTCTGATGTCATCCGTTATAAACGGTGAGTTCTGATGTCATCCGTTATAAACGGTGAGTTCTGATGTCACTTCTGTCACATGACTCACTAAAACTTGTCTATTCTAATAAAGTACCCCCCCTCCCAATTTCAAAATATGAGGATATTAGAAGTTGACTCGGAGTTCCATGACCTGTATATACGGTCATGAAACTCCTCGGTAACTTATAATATAATATCCTTATAATTTATTATTATATTTAACATGTATTTCTATAGCGCCAACACATTTAGTTGCGCTTTACAAGAGTTGGTGTTTTATTTGCTGTATTTACAGCTCTTAGTGATGTCATCAGTTATAAATGAAGTGATGTCATTTCTGTCACATGACTCACTAAATTGTTATAATAAATAAAGTAGGGATGCACCAAATCCACTATGTGTGATTCGGCCGAATCCTTCATGAAAGATTCTGCCAAATACCGAATCTTTTAACTTTTAAACCGGAGTATAAATGGATAAAAAATGTTTACTTCCTTGATTTGTGCCAAAAAGTTCATTGTTTTTCCTCCCGATCCAATTCAGCCAGGCACAAGGATTTGACCAGATCCGAATCCTGCTGCAAAAGGCTGAATCCCCAACCAAATCCTGAATTTGGTGTATCCCAAAAAGTACACCTTGTTGGAAAATATGAAGATCTTAAAGGGGTTGTTCACCTTTGAGATAACTTTTAGTATAATGTAGAGAGTGATATTCTGAGACAATTTGCAATTGGTTTTCATTTTTTATTATTTACGTTTTTTGAGTTATTTTGCTTTTTATTCAGCAGCTCTTCAATTTGCATTTTAAGCAGTCTTGTAACTAGGGCCCAAATTCCCCTAGCAACCATGCATTGATTTGAATAAGAGACTGGAATATGAATAGGAGAGGGACTGAATAGAAGGATCAGTAATAAAAAGTAACAATAACAATACATGTGTAGCCTTACAGAGCATTTGTTTTTTTTTTAGAAGGGGACGGCGACGCCCATTTGAAAGTTGCAAAGAATCAGATGAAAAGACAAATAACTATAAAACTATAACAAATAAATAATAAAAACCAATTGAAAAGTTGCTTAGAATTGGCCATTCTATAACATAATAAAAGTTACTGTAAAGGTAAACCACCCCTTTAAAAGTAACTAGGGATGCACCGAATCCAGGATTCGGTTCGGGATTCGGCCAGGATTCGGCCTTTATCAGCAGGATTCGGATTCGGCCGAATCCTTCTGCCTGGCCGAACCGAATCCAAATCCTAATTTGCATATGCAAATTAGGGCCAGGGAGCTAAATCACGTGACTTTTTGGCACAAAACAAGGAAGTAAAAAATTTTTCCCCTTCCCACCCATAATTTGCATATGCAAATTAGGGTTCGGATTTGGTTCGGTATTCGGCCAAATCTTTCGGGAAGGATTCGGGGGTTCGGCCGAATCCAAAAAAGTAACCTCTACATTGTAACCTGTACATGGTCACGGAACTCCTGGGTGACTCCTAATATCCTTCTTTTTTTTATAATAGGGCTACTTTATTGACTATATCATTTACTTCCTCCTCCTGAGGTTCTTCTGATGGTGCAGATGAGTGAGGCAGACCCAGAGGCTGACAAGTGCATGGGATTCCCAGGAAAATACTGTACTGTTCATGTGTGGGAAGAGACCACTGCACAACCTAAAAACTGGGTCCTCAACCTTGAACTTGACTTTCATTGCCCTTTGTGGGGTTGCATTGAGAGTTGTATGGTTTGTAGGGAGTCGACTGAACATTAGAAGTAGTTGAGGAGGCGGAAGGAAAAGTGCAGGCACAGCAGTTACAGATACTTAATGTGCGTGCGAGAGGACTTGTTCTTTCCCTGCTCAGGAAGGAAAGAGAGAATGTCTGCTCATGACTGCACATAAGTACACAGTAAAAGGAGCTAAATTGTTTGGGTTTAACAGGGCTGTGCAGGAACCAGTGCAGTCTGCAACAAGCATCTCATTTTAAGGGGCATGGGAAAACATTTTATTTTTCAAATTGCATATGTTAATAGAGCTGCTACAGCAGAATTTTGCACTGAAATCCGTTTCTCAAAAGAGCAAACTTTTTTTTTTTATATTTAATTTTTTCATCTGACATGACTCTATACCTATTGTCCGTTTCCCAGGTGCCCCCAGTCGCATGGCTTGTGCTCTGATAATCTTCAGTAACTCTTTTCTGCTGCATTGCAAGTTGGAGTTTTATGTGGAGTGGGCAGGATCAGGGGTGGGGCTTGGATGCCAGGGTGGGCGGAGCCCAGGGGGCCCTGAAAATTTTGTTGTGCAGGGCCCCGTGATTTCAAATGGCAGCCCTGCACATAGGTATTCCCTGTACTAAGCACAATTCAGCAGGAACAGTCCCTAAGTTTGCTCATAGTCTGTACAGAGAGATCCCATAAAACTATGTCACATAGGTATTCCCTGTACTAAGCACAATTCAGCAGGAACAGTCCCTAAGTTTGATCATAGTCTGTACAGAGAGATCCCATAAAACTATGTCACATAGGTATTCCCTGTACTAAGCACAATTCAGCAGGAACAGTCCCTAAGTTTGCTCATAGTCTGTACAGAGAGATCCCATAAAACTGTCACATAGGTATTCCCTGTACTAAGCACAATTCAGCAGGAACAGTCCCTAAGTTTGCTCATAGTCTGTACAGAGAGATCCCATAAAACTGTCACATAGGTATCCCCTGTACTAAGCACAATTCAGCAGGAACAGTCCCTAAGTTTGCTCATAGTCTGTACAGAGAGATCCCATAAAACTATATCACATAGGTATCCCCTGTACTAAGCACAATTCAGCAGGAACAGTCCCTAAATTTGCTCTTGTCCTGTAAAGGGAGAAATCACAAGTCTATTCCAGCATATGTATTCTCCTGTACTAAGCACAATTCAGCCAGACAGTCTAAGGTTATACTCCACACACGGCTGAAAGCAACTGTTGAAAATTGATTCATTTGGGCTAAAAATTATAAAAAAATTTTGCCTTACATAGTATTTGTTTTTTAGAAAGAGGGAAAGAGTCGGAAGAAGAAAGGCAAATAATTAATAAATAGTTGCTTAGAATTGGCTGTACTAGAACGTACTAAAAGTTAACTTAAAGGTGAACCGTGCCTTTAATTAGTTGCCCCATGAGTATTGATATTGGCAGCAGTGCTTCCAAGCGCAGATTATCTTCCTCTGTACATGGAACATCGCAGGTGGTCCAGTGATTAAGTTCTTTGCGCAGAAACACAAGCTGACGGCCTGAGGGAGGTAGTGGATACAGGGATTCAGAGCAGTACACTTTGCCTTCCTAGCAGTGTGGCACTAAGAATGAAAACTGATTTAATCTTGTATTTAATCCTGTTGCTATCACAGAGTTTGAGGATTTTGTTATAGTAAAACTATACCTCTCAAACAATGTAGGTCTCTAAAAAATATTGCATGAAACGGCTCACATGTAAAAACCCTGCTTCATGTAAATAAACCATATTCATTATAATATACTTTTTTAGTAGTTTGTGCCATTGGGTAATCATAAATAGAAAACAAGGTGTGAAAAGAGTCTATTCATGTCAAGGTGGAGAAACCATCCCTGAATAGAGGCGGGGGACTTCGACACCACCTGTCTGCTACATACAATGCTGTTCTCACATCTATGTTGTTTATATGAGACCGTAAGATTTAAAGATATGGAAGCTCCAGATTCAAGGTAGTTTTGGGGTATCTGTTCCCTGTATTCAGCATTGGAGCCAGAAAGAAAGTAATTTTTGAAGATAACTAATATAAAGAAGTAGTAACGTAAGACAGGGAGTATTGTCCAGTATCTAAAGCCCTTATTTTGTAAATAAACCATTTTCATTTCATATAATATACTTTTTAGTAGTTTGTGCCATTGGGTAATAATAGAAAACAAGGTGTGAAAGAGTCTATTCATGTCAAGGTGGAGAAACCATCCCTGAATAGAGGCGGGGGACTTCGACACCACCTGTCTGCTACATACAATGCTGTTCTCACATCTATGTTGTTTATATGAGACCGTAAGATTTAAAGATATGGAAGCTCCAGATTCAAGGTAGTTTTGGGGTATCTGTTCCCTGTATTCAGCATTGGAGCCAGAAAGAAAGTAATTTTTGAAGATAACTAATATAAAGAAGTAGTAACGTAAGACAGGGAGTACTGTCCAGTATCTAAAGCCCTTATTTTGTAAATGACACGGTTTTGTAACTTTTTAATGTTTTGTAACTTTTAAATGATTGTTACAATATATTCACAATAGAAAATATGATACATAGTATCTTGTATGGCTCACTGTAGAACTATAAGGCACAAATCTCACTTTATTATGATTTTTAAATACTGAAATGTTATACTGTGCATTATGGGTAATATGGAGGTGACCGATTATGGCCCCTCCTCTTCCTGGGGGTATTTAAACACATGTTGGTAATGTTAATAAAAAGGCTTTTTTTTTGATTGGACCAAAAATACAACTGAAAAAAGTACTGAATGAATGATTAATGTCACAGATAACAACATTTCCTTGGCAATAGTTATAGCTTCATTTAATTTTTGACTTTCCTTCTCCTTTAAAGAAAAAAATATTCATCCCTTCAGGTGCCCTTTAAATATATATCAGTTTGATAAGATTCTTTAAAATGCCACGTAATTATATAAGCTGTCTTCTGCTTAAATATTCATCTTGGGGGTAGTTTTCCTTTAACAGAGACAAATGTCAGTCTTCTTGAGAAGGATTTATTTCATTTAATGGTCCCCATGGTATCTCCAGGGAAGGAAAACTAGAGCAGTGATGTCAGCTGCTGTCCTGCAGATTCAAGCAGTCTTCTGTCTCCAGTGCAGAGTGATCTTAGCCATTTCTTTAAAGGATAACTAAACCTCCTTAAAGGGGAATCCAACCCCCCCCGGCGCTAACACCTCCCCCTTGGAGGGGACTTACACATAGGGGTAAGTAGCAACTTAGGGGCAATAGCCCAGGGGGGAGAGGAGGTAGGCCGGGATGGAGGGGGGCCTACAGGGGTGGGAGGGGTTACAGCCTGGGGGGGTTGAGTTCCCCTTTAAGTGAAGCCCCCCCATCCCCCCCTTTGCCCCCCATTCCTACTTTCTCCCTCCATGGAACCTTTCTTTGTGTCCCTGGCATTGCCATTGGCATATTCATACAGAGTAGCCCATGGGTGCCATTTTCAGTATCTTGGGATCCTCCTGTTTTCCTTGATCTTTGGTGCTTTCCGCCGCAAGCTCAGTAGGCACGAATACCAGCCTGGCCCCGACTTGGCATACACGGAAAAGCTCAGTGGTGCCACTCACAGGCGTAATATGAAGGGATTGAAGATGGAGCCCATGGGCTTTGCTGCATTCAATGTGGGACACTTTTTTTTCAACAAACATACTATGGAAGGAGGCCAGTGGAGGGAAGGGATGGGGGTTTTCTCTTAAAGGAGCAGTTCAGTGTAAAAATAAAATGGATTAAATAGGCCGAAAGTTAGCCAGGTGGTGATTGGACGGGATTTGAAAATCCCATCTGATCTGTTCATTGATGCGGTCACACGATCTGACCGCCCGTATCGCCTCCATTGTGATCTGATTGTTGGGCCCACAATCAGCCCAATATCGCCCACCTCAAGGTGGGCATATCTGGGAGAGATCTCACCGCGTATGGCCACCATTTGTCAGTTACTGAATATCTGACACCCAACTGCTGCATGTATAGAGACATGATGTCTGGTGAGTTTAATAGAGTGAGCTCTAATACATCTTCTAGGCAAAAGGAGCCCCCCTATAAGATATATTGGATGTAACAATGAATATCTGACACACAACTGCTGCATGTAGAGAGAATGAAGAGAAACAGATGCTGAGAGAGGAATCGCAAACATAAACTTGATTTATTTCAGAAACAATGCAGAATTTTTGATTGATTGTATTAAGGAAGTTTCTTATTTCAGTATGCTGAAACGTAAATTAAGTTTTAATTTTCGTGATAGTTCCCCTTTAAGCTGAATGGCTTTGCCAGTATACTGTGTGTGTGCCATGCTGTGAGTGATTAGTAGCTGAACGTGGCACACTTTACTCTATTGGACTCTACAGCAAAGGCCCATCTCTACACAATGGTGCCATTGTCCAGCCCAGAGTAGCCGCTTACTGCCTGTCATGTATTCTGGCCAGGCTTCTCCTCCCCTCCCTCCCTATTCAAAACAAATGCTGTGTGTGCTCATGGGGTTTGGCCAATTTTCCTAACTGAACATAAGAGTAAACTTGCCGGCCCCCCAGCTCTCAAAGCTCAGCAATGAGATTCCAGCTTATCTGCAGCAGTCACAGGCTTTAATGAAGGGGAACCTGTCACTGGCTGTGGTTGTTTGGTGCAGTAATGATAACTGACAGATAGCCTGGGCTGTCGGCATCATTGTGTCAACTGTCAGACAGACCCACATTCAACCTCCTGAAACCTCCATCAGTCTAGAGACGGGCAAGAATGCCGCCTCTTAACCCATTTATACCCTGTCGTGGGTTTGCTTGATTCACTGATCTGTTGCAGCTTTACTATTGGTCGAACTTAGAATATAAAAAAATTCAAAATTCGACCAAGGGAATAGTGGGGAACTAAAATCCTTCGAATTCGACTATCGAATTCGAAGGATTTTACCGCAATTCGATCGAACGACTGAATATAGAAAATTCAAATCGAATATTCGAACGATTTTAACCGATCGAAATTTTTTATATTCGATCTCAGGGAAGGATCCCCATTTCGGTAGCTTTAATCTGGCGAAGTAGGTGGTCGAATAAAAATTTAAAGGGGAAATATTCGACCGTCGAAATTTTATTGGAATTCGAATATTCGGTGGTCGAATTTGCCTAATTCGCATATTCGAAGATTCAAAATCGAACTTGATACAAATTCGATCGAACTTCGATTCTTCATGTGAAATTTGATCTGAATTTAGTAAATCTGCCCCTTATTGTAACTTAAAGGATAACCATCACAAAAATGAAAATTTAATAAAAGCTTCAGCATAGAGAAATAAGAAACTTTTTAAATACAATCAATTCTGGATTAGAGGAATAGTGAACATAAACTGAAACATTGCAGAATATTGATTGTATTTAGAAAGTTTCTTATTTCTCTATGCTGAAGCTTATAGTAAATATCAATTTCTGTCAGAGTT
The DNA here is from genome assembly GCA_024363595.1 of Xenopus borealis. Taxonomy (NCBI): domain Eukaryota; kingdom Metazoa; phylum Chordata; class Amphibia; order Anura; family Pipidae; genus Xenopus; species Xenopus borealis. The sequence goes on along the minus strand of CM044436.1, from coordinate 124,310,908 downwards.
CCCCTTTCAATGGATTATATAGCTTTGAATTTTTTAGAGACTATTATCCCATAGCTACTATAGGCACCATCTCTCCCTACTATACCTGCTATCCC
>CM044436.1:124228027-124254777 GCA_024363595.1 Xenopus borealis | reverse complement strand
TTAATTGGGCTGATAGTTTTGTGTCAAACACTGATACATTACTTACAACACCCTCCCCTATGTCATTAGTGAACAAGTTAAATAAAAGTGGACCCAATACTGAGCCCTGAGGGACCCCACTAAGAACCTTACTCCAAGTAGAGAATGTACCATTAACAACCCCCCTCTGTACCCGATCCTGTAGCCAGTTTCCTATCCATGTGCAAACGACTTCATTGAGCCCAACATATCTTCGTTTAGAAAGCAGTTGTTTGTGGGGCACGGTATCACATGCTTTGGCAAAATCCAAATAGATCACATCTACTGCTTCCCCACTGTCCAGCATCTTACTTACCTCTTCATAAAAATCAGATTTGTCTGATATGACCTATCCTTCATAATGCCATTCTCTAGGACAAATTTTTATATGTGATCCCTTAACAAGCCTTCAAACAATTTGCCCATCGCAGATGTCAAATTTACTGGCCTATAATTGCCAGGCTGGGATCGTAATCCCTTTTAAAATAATGGAATGACATCAGCTATATCAGGTATATCTAATATAAGTAATTCTAGAGCAACTGGACTTGCTGAGTAATCATGGACGACTTTTCACTACTCATCCGAGCAGCTACTTCAGTTCAACTAACTAGTGTGGGAAGTCCTCGGCAAATAATCTCTTGCACTGATCCAGTCACAATTGCACATTGTAATTCTTCAGGGAGGTGACATCTGAAACTCACAGAGGGGTGATTCTGTGTGATGACTGTGATTGAAACTCACAGAGGTGTGATTACTGTGATTGAAACTCACAGAGGTGCGATTCTGTGTGATTACTGTGATTGAAACTCACAGAGGTGTGATTCTGTGTGATTACTGTGATTGAAACTCACAGAGGTGTGATTCTGTGTGATTACTGTGATTCAAACTCAGAGGTGTGATTCTGTGTGATTACTGTGATTGTAACTCACAAAGGTGTGATTCTGTGTGATTACTGTGATTGAAACTCACAGAGGTGTGATTACTGTGATTGAAACTCACAGAGGTGTGATTCTGATACCCCCTGTTACAATGTGGCATTGTGATTGGATTAGTGGAAGAGTTCATATTTCGAGGACTTCCCACTCCAGTCCGTTGAACTGAAGAAGCTGCATGGATGTTTAGTGAAACGTCTTCAATGATTACTCGGCAAGTCCAGTGGTTTTAGTTACTTGTACTATATAGAGCACAGATATAGTACAGTCACTTATTTTATGTATTAATAATACATGTTCTTTGGCAATTTCTTTATTCCACTTTGCAATAATAACAACGTAGCAAATGTAGCGTTACTAGGCAGCCAACTGTCCGCCACACCAGCATCTCAACTATCCAGTATAGTAGGAGGTGAGCTTTCCTCTCAAAGCATAATGCCTGGGTCCCATAATTCAGAGTTTATGATTAGTCTTTTACCAGTTGCCTTATAAATGGAGTGCCTAACTCCAACGTTATCAGGTGGCAATGCCCTAATATTCAATCATATTGGACTCAAATTAAAGAAATCTTGCCTAGATTCACTGATATGGCTATAAAAGGTTCAGCATTCTTCTTCCTACTACATCACAATGACGTGTAGCTAACACGATATCAAAAGTCCATCATCTCAATTTTAATAACCGTGTCAGAGTCGCTGACCTTTTACATTATCGCTGGTGGGTAAGCATTAGGAGGGGATTAGTGATACTAGTGGAGAATTTTTCTGGACTAACTAATCTCCCATGTCTGTCAGTGGCCTAATAGCTGTTCCAGAGGAACAAGGTCAGTTATGGAAGAAGGCAGGTTATATTGATTCGACTATAGTTCACTAGGCAGGCCACTTTAGCAGCCATTCTTGCACCCTGAGCAGCAGCTTAATGCACATAAGCTCAAGAACTAGCTCTCCAAATGGGGCAGTAGAGCAGCTTGAAACCTAGACATACATCCAAGTAGAGGCCCTTTTGCACCTTCTAAGCCAAGGGAGGATCTTTTATCTCTTCTTTTCTTCTGTATTACTCCACCTGCAATTATTGTTCAACAGTAATGGGGAAGTGAGGTGGAGCCTCAGTATATATTGTATTCTAGTAGTTGTATTCTTCTGTCCAGAGGTGAAGGAAACTACCAATCCCTCCTACCCTAGATTGTCTCTCCCCGCTGCCCAAAATGTAATTCAAGGGAGCCAGAATAGATAAGTGCAAGATATCATTAACTGCAGTCCCCTTGCTGACCAGGGAATGCTGTTTGTAATTTAATGCATGCATTTATAGATAGCTGCTTGACTATATTGGGAACTGATTTAACTTTAGGGCTTGTGTTTTGTACTAAAAGTACGAATCATAAAAGCATATGATAATAGTGAGCAGTTTCTCTTTGGATAATGATTGTACTTCTCTGTAATTGAGTGCAGCTGTAGAAGCCTCCATCATGCCTTACACTTCCATCACAGACGTACTTGCTATTCTGTTTTCAGCCTGAAGTCGGGATCTAACTGTACATGTAACTGAATGAATTGTTAACCAGTGTATTGATTCAAGAAGACTATTCACAACACACATTTATGGTAGCCTCTTTTTTTTTTTTTCAGGTGGAAGAGCGTTCAAGGCTCAACAAGCAGAGTTCCCCACTCTCTAAACTAAGCTCAGTGGAGTCTACTGGGAACCCTTCACAAACACCTCCCTCACAGCGGCCTCCAGAAATACAGGAGCACAAGGTAACCTTGTATAGCTGCATGTATATGCAAAGATCCAAAGAGAGGGCAGGCAGCAGTCTGAGAGTCTAGCTATCTGTATAACAGAGCATTCTGTCCCAGTGGCTGCACAGATCTGATCCCCATTATAGGAAGCAGCAGTCCTGTCCTGCTTTATGGCAGCTGAGATTCTAGCTATCTGTATAACAGAGCATTCTGTCCCAGTGGCTGCACAGGTCTGATCCCTATTATAGGAAGCAGCAGTCCTGCCCTGCTTTATGGCAGCTGAGATTCTAGCTATCTGTATAACAGAGCATTCTGTCCCAGTGGCTGCACAGATCTGATCCCCATTATAGGAAGCAGCAGTCCTGCCCTGCTTTATGGCAGCTGAGATTCTAATTCTATCTTTATTAACCGGTCATTCTACAGATACAATTTCAGTATTACAAAATGTTCAGTCTCATTTACAAGGAAAAGACACCTGAGGTGCAGGAAAGGTCAGGATCACAACATGTAACAATATGAATAAGTCCCAGTGAATGAGGAGAGTGTGTATAAGGACAGTATATAACAATAGGAAGATGATGATGATGATACAGCATTGCAGCCTCTGTCCTTCCTTAATCTCCTATCTGCTCTGACCTTTCTCACCCCTCCCACATCTCCATTTCATCTCCTGACTCTTGTCCCCTTTAAGTGTTGAGTGACTGGGCAGTAGGAGCCGACTGCCCACACACGGGGGCAGATTGATGACAACGTGAGATTCGAAGTCACCGCAATCAAACTCGCACACTTTTACTCATCCCATAGGAATGAATAGAAAGTGGTGTGAGATCTAATGTCACATTGTGATCAATCTGCCCCATGATGTCTTTTGGGGAAGATCGTTTTAGTTCCTTACTTGTTATTCTTATTGGGGGTGGGGAATTTCCAGGCAAGAGTTGATGTTGCTTCGAGTGATTGCTCTCCGGGTACATTGAGGTGTATTAGCAACAATGTACTGGTACACATTGGGGCAGTTATTCATCATTCCATCCCTTCATCCCTTTGCATCAGCCACTTCGCATTACTGCTCAGAACCGCGCAGCACTCAGGCCAACTCCCCGACCCAGCTCCTTGCAGGACCCGCTGGCACCCCCTGTCCGTCACGCTCATGTTCCCCTTCCTGCCAACCGGAATCACCTTTCCCGCCAGAGCTCTGACCCATCCCCTGATGGGGTGCCACCCTCTTCTCGTCTAGAGAGGGGACCCTGGGTGAAAATGGAGCCAGAGGTGCACCCTCCCAAGGTAACCAGGGTGTGGCGCTAGCTGTTCTGCCTGTGCATACTCTCTTCTCCTTCACTCTGAATGACTTCTCTTGGTGACTACAGTAGTTTCCTTCAGTCTCCTTCTCTGGATTGGGCTGCTCTCTGCTCCTCATTGTACTGCCGCTGCTTCTTGTTGTACACCCTTACTAACACACACGGATCTATAAGGGCATTTCCCTCTCAACACGAGGAGGAGGATGGAGGTGTTTCACCATATTGGGTTTGTGTGTGTGTGAGCATCTGCACACCAGCACTGGTCTTTGGATCATATCATTTGGGGGCTGTTGTTGTCTGTGCCTATATGAAGACTTGAATCCCCCAGTGGCAAATCACTAACACTCATGAACACGTGTGGCAGTGAGGGCTGACATTTATTCAATGCCAGAGTTTCCTTCTTTGTCTTCTTCTGTGGTGCTGAGTTTTACTTTGCTTTGCCTTCTGTGTAACCATCCACTACTCATAACTTAGGCATTTAGTCTCTGTCTTCTCACATCAATCACTTCTGCTTTCTGACCTCCATATCCTTTCCCATCAACTCATTCTTCTTACACTTAAACACAACTCCCTGACTCTCCTTCCTAATCTATCAATGTATTCTCCAGGTGTTCCCTGACCCTTCTCCTTCCTCACCCAACTTCTTCTTCCTGCCTTCCCCCCCCCCCCCCCCGCCTTTTCTCCTTAGCATTTATTCTTTATTTATTCTTTTGAGCACTGACATCTGCTGCAATCTCTCACTCTCTGTTTGGGTTTTTCTTTTAAACCCTGCTAAGTAGTTTCTTTGCCTTCTTCCCTCCTGTTCAGGTTCCTCAAAGAACAACGTCCATAGCCACAGCTCTGAATACAAGTGGTTCAGGAGGGAGCAGGCCAGCGCAGGCCGTGAGAGCCAGGTAACCATAATCGCAAGTTTTTTCAGACAATTTCCCTGGAAACGTTCCTTTGTTTAACATCTGTAGATAATTGACTGAGGTTTCTATCATTCCCTTTTATCAGCAGTCCTTCATGTTGGAATAGATCTTTGGGCACATAGGAGGGAATACCTTGCTATGAGCATAATAATGAGATACATAAGGGGCTTTAGATGGGTTCCAGTGAATTACATGTACATTACAAGTGATTTCAGGGTTTGGTTGCTTGCTGTATTAGCCTTCATGCTCATGTGTGGGACAGGTATCCGAAGATTCCTCCAATGGTCTTCTGTATTGGCCCCATGCGTGTGCTGGACTTGTATCAGAAGATTCCTCCAATGGTCTTCTGTATTGGCCCCATGCGTGTGTGCTGGACTTGTATCAGAAGATTCCTCCAATGGTCTTCTGTATTGGCTCCATGCGTGTGTGCTGGACTTGTATCAGAAGATTCCTCCAGTGGTTTCTGATCATTGTCTGTTTTTTATCTCTGTCTAGTAACCCAGATCTGCGAAGGGCAGAGAGTGGCTGGGAGAGAGGAGACTCTTTGCTACAGTCCCCGCACCCTAACCTGCCACAGGCTGGCTCTCTGGAGAGAAATCGCATAGGTATGTCATACATACATACATACATACATACATACATGCATACAAATACTTGTCTGCAGTTAATAGTACAGTTTATCCAAGAGCTTTGCCATTTGTCTTGTCCAGGATCCTTGTTGAACATAAAAGCTTATAAAGTTATTTTTAAAGCCACTTGATATTTTTTTACAGCCCCCCACAAGCTGGAGGAATCCTCTATTAGTCCTCCAGGGAGCAAAACCCCAGGAGAAGAGCATCGATCACGGCCTGGGCGCCCCGCAGTGAGTTTGTGATTAGATGATTTCCTACTTCTTAGTATCTCCTACATTTACCATCTATATAAAATACAGTTGTGTTCAGAATTATAACAGTGTGAGTAAAGATCAAAATCCTTATAATAAATGCAAATGCTTTGGAAACACTGCACATTGTATTCCAGATCAGACCAGGAAGAAAAATGGCTGAAATGTGTGTTATTCCTTTAGAGAAAGCGAAGAAAAGGGAATATTAGTCCCTCATTATTCTTTCCCAACTTATTGACTGTGTCAAGTGAAAGATGTATCAAGCTGTTGCTTTGAAAGTCGGAAGTAATATTGAGTTGTATAATAAGCAGTGTTTCTGTGCTGCACATCTGTGTTGTATGGACTCCACCAACTTCAACAACCTGTTCTGTAATTCTTCTGCATTTCTTGCTTCTGCCTCCCCATGCAGTATCGGACTGGGACACCAGGGGCCCACCCAAAAACCGTAGACCAGGGGCCCACCATAAAACCTTAGACCAGGGGCCCACCATAAAACCGTAGACCAGGGGCCCACCATAAAACCGTAGACCAGGGGCCCACCATAAAACCGTAGACCAGGGGCCACTCTCAGTACTAATATTCTTCATCTCCTCAATCAACCTCTATTCTCCTAGTTTGTTTTCTTTACATACTATAATCAATGATTCCATCTATTTAGCCTCTTTGTTCTCATAGAAATAGGGAATGGCCATGAAATAGGCCAAAAGTTTAGCAGCATGAGGGCCCACTGACACCTTGGCCCACCTGGTATTCTGGTCCCAATGTCACTACCCCCCCCCTTGCAAGTTTTCTATTAGATTGCGGGGGCCATTATGTCAATCTTGTTGGTGTGGCTCCAAGATGTTGCTCAGTTACTGGAGTGTTTGGGCTCGTTGTTAAACCCCCATTTCCATGATCCCTGGTATAAAGGGATAAACAGGCCCAACACCATAGAGAAACATCCCCATATCATGATGCTTGTGCCCCGGCTTCACTCTGTACTGAGGCTTCAATTCAGTGTTTGGGGACATCTGACAAACTGTCTGAGGCCCCTACACCTAAAAACAACAATCTTGTTTTCATCAGTTCACAAAATGTTGTGGTTTCTCTTTAGACCAGTCCGTGTGTTCTTGGCAAATTGTAAGCTCTTCAGCCCACGTCTTTTTTTTTTTTTTTTTTTTTCAACAATGGGACTTTGCTGGGGCTTCTTGCCGATAGCTTGACCTTACATAGTCATTTCTAACTGTAACAGTATCACATGTAACTTTACTCTTCGTGAAGTTAATTGGCTAAAGAGTCTTTGCCATTTGGATATTCCTCTATCCATTGCAATGGTCCTTTTCCCTTCTCTTCCACATCTTATTTTCACTGAGCAGCTTCTATTTTTCTGCATTCCCTTCTATGTTTTCCCCTCTCCAATCCACTTCTGAATCAAAGTCGGCCGTTCTTCTGAACATTGTGTGAAGGAGCCATCTTCAGGAGTGAGAGTTTCAGAAAGAAATGCACTATAACCAGCAACACAACATTTGCTTCTTCCTTAAATACGGGCCCCAGTTGTCTCCTGTTTATTGGCAGAATGAATGAGCTCACTAATTGAACCCCACGCTACTATTATATGGAACACACTATTGTTTTTCAGAAGCCTCGAGGAATTATTCCATGGCACAGAATCATTAGCATGTCCTGTTTGTGGGTTTCTAGAACACCTACTAGTAAATTAGAAATAAATAATATAATTTCTACCAAGAAGGTTCTTGGCCACTTTTGTGTTTAATGTTTTGGGCAGAAGTCAAAGGGTATAAAGATGGTGTTGTAGGTAAGATAGGCTCCTTTGTTTACAACCACAAGTGCAGTCATTTGAGTAGTTCAGTAGTTTAGTCTCATAAAGAGATGGGATGTTCTTTCCTTCCTCGCATATAGGGGCATGTGTTCTCCTGTCTCTCATAGAGGCTCAAGTTGCCCAGAATTGGGATAATCCATATCACTCATGGGACTTGGGAAGCAGTGGTACTTATTACTTATAGTGGAACATATTTGAGGCTGTCATCTTATCTGCTGTATCCATGTTTCTCCTCATTATCCTGTTGCTGTTCTCCTGCCTTCCGACATGATTTATATTCCTTATACAGAATCAGCTTACCTTTCCTTTTCTCTCCTTTTATCTGCTGCTGTCAGAGCTATAAGAGAGCCATAGGAGAGGTTAGTTTTAACACTTTGCATGACAACGCTGCTCCATCTCCATTGTATATTCTTCATGCACGCTTCATGTCACAGGAAGTTATTGCTGGATGGAAACATTAATATGACACTGACACACAATGTGTGCGACTCTGGAAGGACTTTTAGGGACCTTGACCCTGGAACAGACTTTGAGGGACCTTGACTCTGGAACAGACTTTGAGGGACCTTGACTCTAGAACAGACTTTGAGGGGCCTTGACTCTGTAACAGGCTTTGAGGGTCCTTGACTCACTCTGGAACAGGCTTTGAGGGTCCTTGACCCTGGAACAGACTTTGAGGGACCTTGACTATGGAAGGTCTTTGAGGGACCTTTACTCTGGAACGGACTTGAGGGACCTTTACTCTGGAACGGACTTGAGGGACCTTTACTCTGGAATGGACTTGAGGGACCTTTACTCTGGAATGGACTTGAGGGACCTTTACTCTGGAACGGACTTGAGGGACCTTTACTCTGGAACGGACTTCAGAGACTTTGACTCTGGAATGTACTGATGAACCTTAACTCTGGAACGGACCTTGATGGACTGTAACAGACTTTGGGGGACCGTGACTCTAGAGCGGACTTTGGGGAGAGATGCTGCTGTAGTGGAATGTCAGAGAGTAAATTGGGGTCAGTGCTGGGTGCATGGATAGTTAAGGGGATTTGTGTGTATGTGTTGCACATGTGTGAGACATGGGTGTAACAGTGTTTATCCTGTAATAGTTTTGTATTTTCATACTTTCTTGGTTTTGCTCTTTTTTTAATTGTGTTTTTTCTTTCTGCTACTTATTCTATTACCTCTTTTTGTTCTTCTGCTTTCTGCATTTATCTTTCTTCTGACTCGCACTAGAAATTTCATCCACCTTTCTTACACATGAATTTTTTCTCCTTCCTTTCACAGGATCACCTACTGGTGAAGGACCGGCCTGAAGATGTGCCCAAACCTCCCAAGAAAGCCTTGGACTACTCTTCCTCCAGTGATGAACTGGATAGCAGTGATGAAGAGGAAGAAGAGGGTGATGCTGAGAGGCAGGAGCCCAACAGGGACAATTCAGGAGCCAGGTATCATGGCCATAGTCAGGCAGGGGGGCAGTTCTCATACCTGTATTGCTTGGCAGAGAAGGGTATCCTGTACATGTCACTGATTGGTGCTTTCCCTCCAGTAGGAGTGGTCGAGATGCAGATACAGACAGTGTCAGTACTATGGTGGTCCATGATGTGGAGGAGCTGATGGGCAGCACATCTGACAGTTCCTATGGAGACGGCACCATGGTTGTTCAGAGAGTGAGATGTCATTTGTTGTACTTGTGTGTGTGAGACTTCTGAGGCTGAAAGACCCCCTCTGGTTCACACCGACCCCCCCCTTTCCCTCTTCGGCCCCTGTAGGAAGAAACACAGATTTAATCCATTTCCCTCTGAGTCATATTTAGGGGGTGGGACAGATTTATTGCCCCTCATTTCTGCATCAGGATGAATGAGATTCATTTCATACAATGAACACAGTGTGTGTGTGTGTTATAAGGGGTTTGTGAATGAATGGCATGTTAAAATAACAGCCTCTCCCCTTTCCTTTGCAGACACCAGAGGAGGAGCGTAATCTCCTTCATGCTGACAGTAATGGATACACCAACCTGCCCGATGTGGTGCAACCGAGCCATTCCCCCACCGAGCCCAAGGGCACATCTCCCAGCAAGGAGGGCAACGGCTCAGATGTAAGAGGGGAACACTGATAGGGAAAATACAATGGGGGGGGGGCATGGAGTTAACAACAGGATTTGTATATACTGAATCATTGCTAGAGAAACATTGTGTTGAGTATGGTAAGAATTGGGGTTAACTTACCAAATATGATGGGGGTCCAAGTGCTCAAGCCCCAGACCTTCAGCTCAGGGAGGCAAACAACAGAAGTAAGAAGGTCCTGTCTCGCTGTCAGAGTAACAAGTTCTCTTCCTTTTTACCCAGTACCAGTCTCGTGGTTTGGTTAAAGCACCTCCCAAAACCTCGTTTACAATGTTTGTAGACCTCGGACTGTATCAGTCATCGGGGGGAGGAGGAGACACCATTCCCGTGGCAGGTAATCAGACTTTTTGCTTGCTGTCGCTGAATGAAACCCAGGTTAAAACAGAACCTAGTGCAGTATAGTTAATATTCAGTCACCAAAGTGTTACAGCACTAATCTGTGTGTCTTGAACCATAGCAAGTCTATGCACAGATTTTTATTGTGTGTTCCTAAGTGCTAATAATGCTGTTTTGAAATCAGTAATCTTGTAAATTGCCAATCCCACCAGAGAGTGGAGAAACCACATGCTGATTTTTAACGGATTGAAGAAAACACAATTGCACCTTCTTTTAATTCATTTTACCCTTTGAAGCAAGCCCTACAAGCACCTCGTTTGACTTAATTATAATTAAAATTTTATTTTGTAGAAATTACTATATGCGCAGATTTTTGTGTGTCCTAAAGTGCTAGAGTTTCTATGGGTCAAGACAGACCCACGCCGATTAGTGCTGTAACGCTTTGGTGACTGCACTGAATATGAACAATATTGCGCTGATCTATAATTGTATCTGGATTTGATGATCCAGTGGAGGAACTGTGAAAAAGATCGGCAAAGGAATACATACTGAGGGTTTACTTTTCCTTTAAATCTTGCAAATTTAGTTTGTTTTTGCAATATTAACTCTGTTATACATTCAGTAGTGCTTTCACGCCTTTTCATTTGCAGCGGCATATGTGAGTGGAGACCAAGCCCGACTGGAGCAGCTCAAATATGAAGCCCGAAAGGGATCTGTGGTGAATGTGAATCCAACCAACACGAGGCCTCACAGTGACACCCCTGAGATCAGAAAGTACAAGAAGAGATTCAACTCTGAAATCCTGTGTGCCGCGCTCTGGGGTGAGAAGGCTGGAAAAAGTCTTCTTTGCACTGCTTTTAGTTTGGTTTTTCCTCTTATATGTTACTTTCTCTCCCTCAGGGGTGAACCTGTTGGTTGGCACAGAGAATGGACTGATGCTATTGGACCGCAGTGGTCAGGGCAAAGTATACACCCTGATTACCCGCCGGCGCTTCCAGCAGATGGACGTCCTTGAGGGACTCAACTTACTCATTACTATAAGTGGTGAGGATGCCTGTGAAGGTGTTCATGCATCCAGGTGATGGTATATCTAGTAGAAGTAAATCTAGATCAACTGGACTTGCTGAGTAATTACTGAAGACATTTCACTAATCACCGGAGGAACTCTTCCACTAATCCAATCACATCGGCACTTTGTAACCCTTCGGAGAGGTGACGTCTGAAACTCACAGAGGTGTGATTCTGTGGGTTTATGGTGATTGGATTAGTGGAAGAGTTTATTTGCAGAGGACTTCCCACAACAGTCGGTTGAACTGAAGAAGCTGCTCGGATGAATAGTGAAATGTCTTCAATGATTACTCAGCAAGTCCAGTTGCTCTAGATCAGTGATCCCCAATCAGTAGCTTGCGAGCAACATGTTTCTCTCCAACCCCTTGGATGTTGCTCCCAGTGGCCTCAAAGCAGGTGCTTATTTTTGAATTCCTGGCTAGAAGGCAAGTTTTGGTTGCGTAAAAACCAGATGTACTGCCAAACATTCTCTCCTGTAGGCGGCCAGTCGCCATAGGGGCTACCAAACAGCCAATCACAGACCTTTTTTGGCACCCAGTGGACTTTTTCATGCTTGTGTTGCTCTCCAAGTCTTTTTACATTTAAATGTGGCTCACGGGTGAAAAAGGTTGGGGACCCCTGCTCTAGATTTACTTCTGCTAGATATTAGTGGTAAGGGAGCTTTACTGTGAGAATGAGGAGGACTGCAACTTTTAGAGAGTAGATTAGGGAGTTTAGAGACTAAACCAATTGTAGCCAAGCATAATATTACAATGTTCACAGGTCACTCACATGTCTGTCAATTAAGTGGAGTTAAAAGCATCTCTGTATGAAATGAGGTTCATCTCGTTTGCTAATGAGCTCCCTCATTGAAAACCAGGTAAAAGGAACAAGCTGCGGGTGTATTATCTCTCCTGGCTGCGCAACAAGATCCTCCACAACGATCCTGAGGTGGAGAAGAAGCAAGGCTGGAGCACAGTGGGAGACATGGACGGCTGTGTGCATTACAAAGTTGGTAAGGGCCGTCATTCTGATAACCGAACAATGAAGAATAAAACCGAGCAGGGCTGCGATTAACTACCCCTTGTCTTACTCCTCTCAGTAAAATACGAGCGCATCAAGTTCCTTGTGATTGCACTGAAAAACTCTGTAGAGGTTTACGCCTGGGCCCCTAAACCCTACCACAAGTTTATGGCTTTTAAGGTAAAGGACAGTCAATTGCGCAAGCCTCTGTAACTGCATCTCTATCATGGGCTCTTACTAATGTCCTCTCTCAACCAGTCGTTTACAGATATCCCCCACAGGCCCCAGCTGGTTGACCTCACAGTGGAGGAAGGCCAAAGGCTTAAGGTCATCTACGGTTCTTCGTCGGGATTCCACGCGGTAGACGTCGACTCTGGGAACAACTACGATATTTACATCCCTGTCCATGTAAGTGCCTTGAGTTCCAGGCTGTGGTAGGTCCTTGCCCTTTTACTCATCATTTAGAATCATTGTAGAGAGGAGAACAAGGCTATTGGGCACAAGCCGGGAACTTATTCGATTTATTCATTCTTTTATTTGCCCAGTGGACCATATATCCTATATGCTGTCCCGTCTTCTTTATCAGCTACTGTCCTCCTGTCATTTAGATCCAGAGCCAGATCAATCCCCATGCCATCATCTTTCTGCCAAACACCGATGGCATGGAGATGTTACTCTGCTACGAGGACGAGGGAGTCTATGTGAACACCTACGGCCGTATCATTAAGGATGTGGTGCTGCAGTGGGGAGAGATGCCCACCTCTGTAGGTAAGTGATGGACCTCTTCTGATATAAGTAGCAAGTGCATTCTCTTCCTCTGTGTGTGTGTCCTATTACTGTACAAACTGTGAGCTTCCTCTCTCCCGTGTAGCGTATATCTGCTCCAACCAGATCATGGGCTGGGGGGAAAAGGCCATTGAAATCCGCTCAGTGGAGACAGGACACCTGGATGGAGTCTTCATGCACAAGAGAGCTCAGCGGCTGAAATTCCTGTGTGAACGCAATGACAAGGTGATTGGATGTAAATAATCTAGCAAATGTTGTATTATGGGTATATTCAGATTCAACGTCCACAATGCACTACTACATATCTGTCCTGTAAAACAAAGATTATCAAGAAACACCATAAGAGAAAACATGGGGAGGGTTTAATGTATGATCATAAGGGGTGGGAAAGGAGCAAGTTTTTTCCTACCCCCTATGACCATTCAGGATGGGAATGGCTTGAATATCAGTGACCACAATGCACCTGCATTTAGTTCTTGATAGCGCTGAATATGAATATGTTTGCGTTCTAATGGATCTGTGTTACTGCAGCTTTTTACTCTCTACTCTGTAACATAGTAAGTTAAAGGGATCCTGCTGTTCCAGAAGAATTCTGCACTGAAATCCATTTCTCAAAAGAGAAAACAGATTTTTTTATATTTCATTTTGAAATCTGACATTGGGCTAGACATATTGTCAATTTCCCAGCTGCCCCAAGTCATGTGACTTGTGCTCTGATAAACTTCAATCACTCTTTACTGCTGTACTGCAAGTTGGAGTGATATCACCCCCTCCCTTTCCCCCACCCAGCAGCCTAACAACAGAACAATGGGAAGGTAACCAGATAACAGCTCCCTAACACAAGATAACAGCTGCCTGGTAGATCTAAGAGCAACACTCAATAGTAAAATCCATGTCCCACTGCGTACTTTTTAAAAAAAAAACATGTTTTCCCATGACAGTTTCCCTTTAAGTTAAAAAAAAAAAAGACCTCCATCAGGTTCAATTTTTTAAGTCTATATATAACCTGCCTAACTGCTAGTTGATCCAGAGGAAGGCAAAAAAAACCCATTTGAAGCCTCTCCAAGTTGCCTCAGAGGGGAAAAGTGGGGTGTAAATCAATGGGGGTGTTGATCCTGGAGTCTCTACTCCATTTGTTTAGAAATGATAGTGTACCTGTAATGTGCTTCCCTCAGGAAACATCTACTGGAGCTTCATGTGCCAGACCAGCTTTGTGGTTCCCCAGTGGCATAACTAGATGTTACTGGGCCCCACAGCAAATAAATTTTAGGGCCCCCAACATATCCAAAGGTTGTTCTGTTTTACCAGTATGTATTGATATTGTATATGAAGGAGAGCCTCATGGGCCCCCTATACCTCCTGGGCCCCCCTGAGACCGCAGGGTCTGCTTCCTCTGTAGTTACGCCCCTGTGGTTCCCCCTTCTAACTGGAATCCAGTGATGCAGGAATGTAGTGCACCTGTAACACCTTTGTTTGTGTTTTCCTACTCTTCAGGTTTTCTTTGCCTCGGTCCGTTCCGGGGGGAGCAGCCAGGTGTATTTCATGACCCTGAATCGCAGCTGTATCATGAACTGGTGAACGAGAAGATCCTGGAAGGCTTGGAAGCAAGAGAGAGCTCTCCCCATACCCTACACACTGGAGTCCTGTCCCCTCATCTTTTTAATCTGCCCCCCGATGCTTTACTCCAGACTACAGTGCCTCTTGTTTGCTTTAGTTTGGCCGCATTCTAATTTATTATATATTGAGGTGTTCTCTAACACTAGAAGCCCAATCCCAGCACCCACCGCCCCTCCAGTTTCCAATGAATAAAGGGTGTAAAGAGAGCAGAGATGGACAGTGCCGTGGGTTCAGGGAATGTGGCTCACGGCTTGCCACTGAGCATTCTGGTTGGCCAATGAGGTCCTTCCCTGAGCTCTTAAGATTGGCAACTAGAAAACCTCACCTAGGTGCTCACTAGCTGCTACACACTTAGGTCTCTCACAATGAGCCACAGAGTGGAGGTTCATGGGAGTTCATATGACAGATTTGCACACACACAGATTCCTATGAATGAATAGGGTCACGGCGCTTATGAAATGCAATTGGCACTTTGGTATAAAAAGGAGATTCCCATAATAGAGTTCAATATAAAGGCACTTTATCAGCTGTACAATTACTGGCAGTCACATTCAGGGGGCCCTGGTGTAAATGAAGAACCATGTTTGTCCTTTTACACTGGCGCCCTCTGTCCTCCTTCAGCTTTAAGTGGCGTGTTTCTTGCCTTCACTTTGTATGTCTAAACTGCCGGCCAGGCTCCGGGGCGTTCTCCTACCTTACTCTTTCAGTCTCGCCTTCTAGGTCCGCTTGTAATTGGGGAAAAAAAACCTGTGTGGGGTGTTGCCTTGTGGCGCTTTGTCACTGTGTGTTTGTTGGGGTGCAACTGCACCCCCAGACTTTCTTTATTGTGGGATGGGCAGTGAACAAGGTCATATGGAAACGACTGAGCTTTAACACGCTCAAATGCTGCACAGAGAGGTTCCCCGCCTCAAAAGAATTAGCAGGGCTGAGTACCTCTTTTTCAGGGGGACATGGAAAGCTTTTAGAGTAACGTATCAACTTTCCTACTTCAACCCGCTTTGTGAGAACAAGGCTAGTGGCGCCTCCCTGTGGGTGAATCCAAATGCCACAATGCAGAACATTCGCGCAGAGACTGAACCAAAAAAAGAAACCAACAAAAACCTTGAAAAGTGGCTTTTATTTACAAATAATCTTTTAATTCCCCGGTGACTGAACTCGGTCGCACGGCGCTGCCATACAGAAAGTGACAATCGCGGAGTTCGATGATGTGGGGACGGAATCGTTATTTTTGTAAACCCGACAGATGGATTATTAGGAGGTGATAAAAATTATTTTATGTAGCAAATTGTATAAAGGTTGGATATGAAAACGGAGGAATGATGAAGAGGGTGATGTTATTGCTCTTCAAATAAAATTATGTCTGCTACTAACACATCTGCTGTCTTGTCCACGATCATCCTGTGTCCCTTATGCCTCCACGTGTGTGAGTTGTCCAGTTCAGCGCCAGGCACGTAGCAGTGCACCAGTACAATCTGGATTCCTGTTTATCTTCTTCGCTTGAGAAAAGGTCAGAGGACAAAGTCAGACTTCTTCCGCAAGGCAAAAAGGTCTGGACAGAGATCCAAATGAGGCATTTAGAGAGGACCAAATACAAAAAAAGGGGTTGTGGGTGCACTCCTAAGGCCATATAAAAATATAATTAAGTACAATAATCCCCTGTCTAAATATTCCAATGAATTTGCAAGTGCGTATATTTAAAAAGGAAAAACGGGTTATTTTGTTACAAAGTTATGATCATAAAGTTGATAAGCCACCATACCACGTCAAGGTAAAACCCACACGGTGGTCCCTAACTTGTTTACCTGTGGTTGAAATATAAACGGTCAAATACCGGTCTGCTTAACAGCATTACTTGGAGTATAAATCTCCTGAGACTTGGTTTCAATGTGTGGGCTAGATCCTCCCCAGCCACCTGCTTATGCAGCTTTTAAGGGAGAGGCTGCCAAACCAACGCCCACAACTTTACTTTGCCTTTATAGTCTTTTCATCTCACTTTTTCCAAAAATGGGCGTTGGTTTGGCAGCCTCTCCCTTAAAAGCTTGTAACAAAAAACCCTGTTTTTCCTTTTTAAATATATGCACTTGCAAATTCATTGGAATATTTAGACAGGGGATTATTGTACTTAATTATATTTTTATATGGCCTTAGGAGTGCACCCACAACCCTTTTTTTGTATTTAGAGAGGACCAGCAAAAGTTTCCCAAGGAACGGACAATCTCTTCACTAGAATTCACGGGAAGTGAATCTGCTTCAGGGCTAGTCCACACCGGAAGATTCAGGGAGATTTGTCGCCTGGCGGCTAATCGCTGTTTCTTTGGGGCGACTAACCTCATCCTCGATCGTCTGTTTTATATAGATAAATGCAGTATGAAACTAATTCAACAAGCAAGGAGGACAAAATAGGATCAGAAAATCTCACAAGAGCTTACAATCGACTGACAATAATAGCAGCTGTAAGGGTGGCATAAAGCCCAATTCATGCAACATCGGTGACGGAGCCAGTCAGTGAGTTAAGATACTCGGTCAACTATCTTAAAGCAAGGCAGTGGGGATAATAACCAACAGATGGCAGACTTGTGCCAAGATTCAACCTCGCAAATATCACATATCAATATCACCTTTCTTTTTGGGATGAGCCCTCTGCAACTCTAGTGCTGCCAAGTCTTAACGTGAGAAGACCATGAATAGAGTTCTGGGCAGGAAAGGGAACAGGGTCATAACCAACAGGAGAGGCACAGTACAAAGCAGAAATCCAGAGAGTAGTCAGAACGGGCAATTGTCAGGCAGCAGACACGATGAAACCAGGGACTGACAGGGCAAGAACAACCCAATACACTCCGACGAAAGCACCCAGGAACTTATGAAAACACATTTAAGTTGGGCAAAGTACAAATTGATGCCAGCACCCTTAAATATTTGAATTTCGCACCAGTGCAATGATGTCAGGCTCCAAATAACGCCGAAGACGGCCGAGCAAACCTGGAAGTAGCAGCTTGCATGAAGAAGGTGCAGAGGCAAGCGTCCCCACCATGTAGGTGACCTTACAGAAGAAGACTATACTGTATATGGCAGAGATATGGTATTAGAGGTCATTGATTAATAACAGTTGTATGTTTGTACAAAACAGTACCAGGTATTGGCAGGAGGAGCTGAATGATATCAAGATAAAAACTTGGCTTGTGGTTGAATTTGGGATCCAATCATCTTAGTGTACAAAAATTGACCTTTAGTGTGTAGCTGTATATCCCTCCAAGTTGTTCCGTGGTAAGTAAATGTATTACAGTTAAAACCATGATCAGTACATCCACTAATCGCCTTGATCCAATGAACAGGAATATAAGGTATCAAATCAAAATATTCATAGGGATACTTTCATTCGAGCTTAAAGCATTCATCGTAAAGATTTACTTTACAGCGCTATGAAATATGTCAATAAATAATAATATCAGTTCACTGTCTTTAGCTAGAAGAGCTGATTCTAAGGCACCCCTGAATTCTAAGGACTCCTAGACCTTTGCTGAGTCCTTAGCAAATGTCTGCTGACCAGGTAATTTTCTATTCAATTTAATCCAGTCCAAAGTGTTGTCCATACTGAATACATGTTGAAGAATTCATGGTTGGTCTTGCCAGGGTAACTCTTCTTACACAGTCTGTAAATATGTTGCCTGACAAATCTATAACTGATGATTGGTTTATATATAGATTTACAAGCTCTGCAGTCACCACATGGGAATGTGCCCTTTCTTGTAGGTTTAGTCACGTTTGCTAAAATGACTTTTGACTAAACCGTCTCGCAAGTTGGGTTCCCTCCAAATGTATGTAAGGGGAACTGGATTGGTTAATAATATGTGCCAGTGGTTTTTTTAGCACAGAATTAAGTTCTGGCCACTGCTTACTAAAGGTACTGATAAACGGTGTGGGTTGTTTATCCATGAATTTGGACCAGTTAAATACGCTGTCTCTAGGGGTCTTAATTGCTCTTAAAGGGCAAGGAAAGTGTAAAATAGAATAAGGGTAGAAATGGTGTATTTTGTATACTAAACATAAACATGAACTTACTGCACCACAAGCCTAATCAAACAAATGATTTATGCTTTCAAAGTTGGCCACAGGGGGCTGTCATCTTGTAACTTTGTTATACATCTTTGCAAGACCAAGACTGTGCACATGCTCAGTGTAATCTGGGCTTCTTAGGGATTGTCATAAATGATCAAAAAACAAAGCTGCTTGAGTTCTGCGTGGCTGGGAAGTAAGGCAGGGGCTCCCCCTACTATTCATAAGTGATTGTTTCCCTGCCAGAAGTTAGGGACTGTCTGACAATTCCTATCCACAGAAGTAAATGAAGGGAGAATTTCACTGCATACAGTCAGGTTTCTCATAAAAAACGGTACATATTTTTTAATTAAAGTATATTGGAGATAGATTTCTTTTTCATTAAAGAAAGTACAAATGGGATTTTATTTCTTTGCCTTTACTTGCCCTTTAATAAGCTTTCTGAGTTAATGAGCAGGGAATAACCCCTTTCCATAAGTCCTGCTGTAAATTAAATTGAATTGATTAGATAATTTTGAACAGTTACACATGTTTATGTGAGAGAAGAATATAGACTCACAATCACATTCCACTAAAAAGTTTCCAACAGATAACAATTAGGTACTACTATAGTTTATATAAACAAGCTGCTGTGTAGCCATGGGGGCAGCCATTCAAGCACAGGATACACAGTAGATAACAGATAAGTACTACTATAGTTTATATAAACAAGCTGCTGTGTAGCCATGGGGGCAGCCATTCAAGCACAGGATACACAGTATTTTGTCAAGGATCGGTTTCAGATCTATATAAAATGATTTACTTGCACTGTGTTGACAGCAGTTATCTTGGAGCAAAAACATGGATCTTCGTGGGTGGCCATAGTGCACAAAAATAGTGGACTAATAAAGCCAATTAGCCTTTCCCTGTAAAGTGGCCATGCTGCTTTGTTCCCTATTAGCACAAACCTCATACAGCGACTCTACAGAACAAGTCCCTAAACATGGCATTCAGCTCTAGGAACCAATTGTAATACATGGAAATATTTACAGGAAAACATTACATTTTCTCTGCAAAATGTAAGATATTAAGTGGCTGTCACAAACTTTATTCTTTGCACTCTCACCAGATTAACCATTTCTCAGCTGGAGTATCGATCCTCACAGGAGCTCATGTCATTTGTCTCTTAGAATAAGATCTGTTCAAGGAGGATAAACCCATGCAATGGAGAAGCGAATGGTAGGAGAATAGAAAGAAGATCAAGGAGAAAGAATTAGAGAGAAAAGAATGTAGAAGAGACAGGAGGAGGGGAGAATGAAGTTTGGTTTCGGTGAACCCCTGTTGTCCCTGCTTTTGTGACACATGAATTGATAGTAGTGATGGGCAAAGCTGACCTGTTTCACTTTGCCAAAAATTCAGAAGAGTCGTAAAATTCACCAAATGCATTGAAGTCTATGGCTGACAATGTCTTTTCCGTGGCAGAACTTCACTCAGCACTGGTCAATAGGTATGAATAAAGAAACTGATTGGATGCTTACCTATTGCATGTTGTGGGGGTAATCAGCCACCCAGCAGTTGCATGGGACCACACGTTGTAATGATATTAAAGGGCAAGGAAAGTGTAAAATAGACTAGAAATGCTGTATTGTGTATACTAAACATGAACTTACTGCACCACAAGCCTAATCAAACAAATGATTTATACAAAGTTGGCCACAGGGGGCTGTCATCTTGTAACTTTGTTATACATCTTTGCAAGACCAAGACTGTGCACATGCTCAGTGTGATCTGGGATCGTCAGAAATGATCAAAAAACAAAGCTGCTTGAGTTCTGCATGGCTGGTAAGTAAGGGCTCCCCCTGCTGTTCATAAGTGATTGTTTCCCTGCCAGAAGCACTAAATGAAGGGAGAATCTCACTGCATACAGTCAGGTTTCTTATAAAAACGGTACACTTTTTTTAATTAAAGTATATTGGAGATAGATTTCTTTTTCATTAAAGAAAGTAAAAATGGGATTTTATTTCTTTGCCTTTCCTTGCCCTTTAATTGCCCATTGATCAAGCTTACCTTTGGACATGCTTATGCAGGAGGCCAATCTTTACCGGAATCATTACAGTCCCTAATTGTTATTCTTCTATTTTAATTGGCCCAGAGGGGGTGCTGTCTCAGGGGGTTCATGTAACATGTTGGGAACACCATAAAGTACAGATTTGTTCCTAATTCCCCCACTGAAAGATTTGCAAGCTCCTGTATTTGAGAAACCCAATGTGATGTTCATCCAGTGCCATCCACAATATTGGCCAATGAGCCACCCATTGGGGCAAATTTACTATTGTTCACCAATTTGAGGGCTAAAAGCCCTCGAATGTGGCCGAAATTCGATAAGCATTTGACTATTGAATGCTTATCGAAGAGTTTTAGGCTATTTGTACCTCGATGAAATCCTACAATCGAATACTAATCGTTCAATTTCACGAAAAAAAAATCGTAAAATTTCCTCCGATCGCTCGAAAAATCTGTACAATTCTAACGATTGAGGCGTTCGATCGTACGAATGGTATTCGAGCAGGTGATAGGGAAAAAAAAGCCTATGGGGGGCTTCCCATAGGCTTCTATAGCAATTCGGTAGGTTCAATCTGGCGAAGTAGGCAGTCGAATAAAATTTTTAAGTACTTCAATCATCGAATGGTCGAATTATCGAATATCCAATCATTCGATCTATTCGATACGGTCGAATTTTCGGTATTCGATGATCGAAGTGGCCAAATATGCATATTCGAATATCCGATAAAATCGATCTGCCCCATTGTGTCCAACTAAATACAGCTTGTGATATATAGGATTACTTTATTGATATTAATAATACAGAGGGAAATAGTTAAGACATATGTAGGCTATCGGTGGCTATCTGTCTGTGTAGCAGAGGAGACGTAGCCCAGAGGTTTTCCCAGGTGGATCAGACAAAGGAGGTAGTCAAAGTGAATTTAGCGGACGCTCCTGAAAAAGTTACGGTAGGAGGTGTGACTCTATAGTTCTGCAGGGGAGTGTCTTACTGGGAAAGGAATGTCTAATTATTCAGTCCCCTCCCACTACAGAAGAACTGGGCTTGGCTGTACTGTATGGCAGCCATTCTTGGAGGCAAGAGGGAAATAAGGTACATTATCCCTTATAATACATGAGTGATACTCAGAGTTCCCCCCTGTATAACTCAGCCTGCAACCTTGTGCCTTTATGTGGTCACACCCCTCAGTGACTTCTAATATCCTTATCATTTACAGTAGGGGGTACATTATCTCTTATAATACATGAGTGATGCTCATTGTTCCCTGTTCCAGATATTGTATAATACAAGGGTGCCTTACTTCTTAGGTATTGATTTTGTAGTAAACGTTTGTAGTCAGAAAATGCATCTTGCACTCCTAAAATTAATAGGGGGATCGTATTATCTATGGTGTGAAAGTGACTTTTTTTTGTGCAGAGAACATAAAACTATACACAAATTTAATTCTGTGGCTACAAAATAACTTTCAGTCTAAACAAAAATTATTTTGCAGTTGGAAAATGTCATAAGTAAAACATATTTCACAATTCCAAAATAGAGATTATAAGATTAAAATGTATTTTGTCTCTTTTAATGATACTGGACTACAAAATAAGTTTTGTGTTTACAGAATTGATATTTTTGACACATTTGCAATGACAGGAGAGCCACCTGGAGAACTATACAAATGTGTGCACAGGTTACAATGCGTGAATTTGGTGATTTCAGAAGTTACCAACGGCCAACCCCTTGGAAAGCAATAAGGACAGCACAACTTTAAGGACTCACAAGGCAATTTTCAGCGACTTAGGAAAACGCAGAGCCGCGTGTGAATAGGCGCAGGTGACTACATTTCAGCGGGCGCAAGACATGGGTAAGCAAATCAGGGGAATTGGTTAGTTGACTAATCTTCTCATGTGGACTAGCCCTAAAAAGTTCTAAAACCTCTGGCATAAGTTTGCACTAATTTAATTTCATTAATTTTTTGAGGAATTTACAGTTTAATTAGACATTCCTTTTAAGACTGCTGGAGGGTTAAATGTCATGTAGATGAGGGAGACTCTTCCTGCATTAGGTAGGCAGGCACAGCAGCCGTGAAAGCGTCAAGCTGGGGAGCAAAAAGGGAAGAGGCAAACACATGGTTCATCCCCACAGGCAGAAGCGAGAGAGTGCGGAGATGGAGGCAGCTCAGTTATAAAGCGGTGTACAGACTGGCTCTGAGCAACCACAAACCTGGGAGGCTAGCTTACCAAAATGCTAACAATAATCTCGGAGTGCAATCAAACTACCTACAATAATTTCGGGGAGTAACCAAACTGCCTACAATAACCTCGGAGTGCAATCAAACTGCCTACAATAATCTCAGAGTGCAATCAAACTGCCTACAATAACCTCGGAGTGCAATCAAACTGCCTACAATAACCTCGGCGTGCAATCAAACTGCCTACAATAACCTCGGAGTGCAATCAAACTGCCTACAATAACCTCAGAGTGCAATCAAACTGCCTACAATAACCTCGGAGTGCAATCAAACTGCCTACAATAACCTCGGAGTGCAATCAAACTGCCTACAATAACCTCGGAGTGCAATCAAACTGCCTACAATAACCTCGGAGTGCAATCAAACTGCCTACAATAACCTCGGAGTGCAATCAAACTGCCTACAATAATCTCGGAGTGCAATCAAACTGCCTACAATAATCTCGGAGTGCAATCAAACTGCCTACAATAATCTCGGAGTGCAATCAAACTGCCCACAATAATTTCGGAGTGCAATCAAACTGCCTACAATAATCTCGGAGTGCAATCAAACTGCCTACAATAATTTCGAGGAGTAACTAAACTGCCTACAAGAACCTCACAGTGCAACTAAACAGCCTACAACAATCTCGAAAAGTAACCAACCCAATTGGGCTATTGGAGATTGTTGTAGCCAGTTTGGTTCCACTCCCATATTATTATAGGATGCTTGGTTATACCACCATATTACTTAAAATAAAAACCAATCTTCCTAAATGATAAACACACAAATGTTTCCAATTGTTCTCCTTTAATTCCCAATTCAGAGACACATTTCTTATAACTCCCAACCAATTAACTCAACAAAAAGATAAAGCAACAAGTATGGAAGCAACTGTATATTTGACATTATTCTATACAAATACTATGATACACAAATAGACCAGAAAACACTCATATCTACACATATACAAGGCACTGTTGGCACTATGTGAATATGAAGGTACCAGTGACTAGGCAACTTGTTGTTGGTTCTTCCTTCTGGCCCACATCATTGATGCTGCTCAAACCTAAAGCCAATGTCATTTCTGGTAAGGGAATGATGGGGTTTGGTGACCAGTGCCATACAGCTAGATGGAGCATCATGAGGAGATGTGGAAGGGATGCCTGATAATGAGGCAAATGATGCCACACTGACACCATCTGGAGGCAGCTGGGGAGTTACCAAAATTTGAAAATGTTGCATTTATTTCTGAAATATACTCTGACCAAATCCAGACAGGTTATTTCCCCTGATATATCAGTACATTGTCCCCGAACATTTCCTGTGCGGGGGAAAAAAAACAAAAAACTCGTCTTTGTGAAATCGTACAAATTTTTACACCGAAAAACTCCAATGTTTTCAGAATTTTGCCCAAAAACCACCAAACCTTCAGATTGTTGCACAAGAACCAATGCAGATCAGGAGGTCTTTGGGACTTCTCCCATTGGCATATACAATCTCGGCATGTCGGAGATGCTGGAGTTTTAGATTCAGACTTTTTCCATCCTTGGGTTATAATAAATTCCCAGAAGAATTTTTTTTTTCACAAAAAATTTGGATTTTATAATTAAAAAAAAAAAGTTTTTGGCATTGGGACTTTAATGTCAGAAGTAAACATGGCATCCCGAAGACACAAGGCAGTAGGTGAGCATGGAGGGCTTCACATGTATTGTTAAGATCTAGTTACTGAGAGGGCAGCACCACCCATGGCAATAGGATGTATAAGAGGACATTCTCCTTGATTTCTCTTCAATATTCCATGCCCTTGGATGACACTCTAATTTGCTGCACTCCTACACCACCAAAGCTGCAGGGAGTTTTCTCCAGCAACGCCAAGAGGAGGTCCTTCTGTCTCATCACCGCTGTCATCTAGTTCCGGAAACTTCCTCTGGCCTGAGGTGGTTGCTAGGAGAGGCATAGATGGGTGCAGGCTGCACAGGGAGAAAGGGAGAGAATGCTTAGTCATATAAGGCCTAGGCCAGACGGGGAGATTTGTCGCCTGGCGCCTTCTCGCCTCAAGTTCTCGCCCCCGAACCTCGCCAGGCAATTTTGAGCGATTTTAAAAATTGCGCCGCTCCGTGTGAACAAGCGCCGGCGACTTTAAGCTTCGCCGGTGCGCAGCGGTGCCTAGCTATTCGGAGAGGTTCGGGGGCGAGAACTCGCGGCGAGAAGTCGCCAGGAGACAAATCTCCCCCGAATCTCCCCATCTGGCCTTAGCCTAAGAGTCTCTGCTTTGGGATATGAGCTATAAGGTCCCATCCATCATATTAGATAGGGCCCCAGTCACGATACAAATACCTTGGGCTGTCACCCTGACCAAAATGGAAGACCATATGATGTCCTGTCTCTCATGACTGGAAGAGTGTGGGCCAATCATATGAGGCTTGCCGAAGCATCAGTGTGACATCATAGCACATTGGTTATCAGGTCAGGTCTGAAAGCACTTGAACCAATTCGGTTTTTGCAATATGATGCATCACTCACAATGCACCGTATTATACACGTCCAGCAGCTGAATACTCACCTAATGCCATTGACACAATCTTTCTGAGCCTGGAATTGAAGGACGGGAGAGGCAAATTCATCCTCAGACTGACACGATATATCCCAGGCCACAACTAGGCCCTGTGTATCCCCGCTTACCAGGTAACGCCCAGAACTAGGAGAAAGAGGCACATACTTAGAAAGTCTTGCTCCACAACCTAGCAGATGGTTCATCCTGCAGCCATGTGAATGCCTAAACATATACATATGCCCCAAGTGAGAACAACTAAGAGAGGGAGAGAGTTGTGTAGGACTTACAGGTCAACATCAAAGTATATCCTCTGGTTTGTGGAGACGTTGCGTTTCATGGAGAGCAGAACATTGCCAGGGTAACGGATGTCCCAACCCAAGATCTCAGGGTCCTGTGAAACAGAAATGATTGGATATAGACCCCTATACATCTCTTTATCTTGGAATGTATTCGCTGTCTGGTTGCTATGGTCCCTCTTACCCTAGTGACCAGTCAGGAAGATTACTATGGCTAGTAGCGTGTAAAAGTGGAAATAAAAAAAATCTGCCCATGCAAAGTCTGGGAGTTTTAAGGTCTCCTACCTTTCGTCCACCTGAGAAAATACAGTTGCCATCAGGAGAGAAAACCAGGTGGGTGATGCCACCCTGATGCCCCTGAAGAATAGCCAGGGTAACCCCTTCGTGACGGGAGTATAGTCCCAAAGATTTAGAATAAGAGCCACAAGCATAAATGTCCTGAGTGGGACTGAATGCGATGCAGGAGATGATCCCGGCCTGACCTTGCTTTTTATCTAGAGAGGGAGGCAAAGGGAAAGGATAAGCAGAGAATGAGTTCTCCTAAAGGAGACATTATGTATGATCTACGTGCACGTACGGAAAGTGGGCCGGCACTCGCAGTCCCTCCCAGGCCGAGACGTCTCAAACACCCGAATCATCTTCTCAAATCCAGAGAAGAGCTGAGTACCATCGGGAGAGAAGCAGAGAGAGTGCGCTGCTGTCAGCTCATCCTGTGAAGGAGAGAGAATGTAAGAACATGTCCGCCCGGGGCCCAGACACTTGTACAGGGGCAGGGACAGACATTACCAAGTGGTTGTAGGGCCGGTACGATGCTTTCAGGTGACCATGGAACGCGTCCCACACATGGATTGGGTTATCTTTGCAGCTGCTGGCCACGCTGAAAACACAGACAGAAAAACGTCACAACACTGTGGGCACTTTCCTTCTCTGCCATGAAAATCATATAATAACAGGGGCTAATGGAGATCATGTACTCCTCGTCTGATGTGATTTATGATGGGCTATACAGCTGTGCTCATAAGTTTACACACCCTGGCAGAATTTATGATTTCTTAACCATTT
>CM044436.1:124186599-124207196 GCA_024363595.1 Xenopus borealis | reverse complement strand
CATATAATATCAGAATCTGAATGTCATAACATCAGACATATAATATCAGAATCTGAATGTACAACATAAATCTAGTAACGGTGAACACAATGCTTGTGATGGGAGGTCATATATCTACAATACATGAAAAATAAGCCAATGTAATAAAGCAGAATATTATCAGTCTTTCATATTTCCCTCATAAAATGTGCTTCTGTCCTGCTTCTCTCAAATCCATTTTCTTGCCTTGCCTCACCCCTCCCAGACAGCTACAGTCCTTGCACATTAGGACACCATTTGCTTCCCTGCTCATCCCATTGGTTATCTTAGGTGCTCCATATTCTAGATGTGATAAAGGAGTAGTACCTGTATAGTCTGTCTCTATAGAGCTGTTGGTTTCATCCTCTTACACAGTAGGCTGCAGAGGTTTCATATACTCATTGTCTTTCTCCATCCATGTGTTCTTCTAGACTGGACCTCCTGGATGAAAAGCAATTTGTCCTTGGCAAATGCAGATCTCACTGTGGTACCACCTTTGTAATAGGAGCTGCTAGCAATGTTGAATACTAAAATAATGCACAAAATGATAGACAGTTCTGTGATTTTGCTACTGCTCGGTGTCTAATGATCGGTTTTTGGCATCAGGGTACAAAGAAGCGACAGTCAGCATGAGAGCTGCTTTCAGAGGTCTCCCTAATCTTTTCTCAAAGAAAGGCATAAGGACAGTCAGAGTGCCAGACACTATATACTTTTTAAAGCCTGACAAGGCCAAGGAAGGTGGCTTCTCCTCTGGTATCAATAATGGAGTCTGATCTTGGTATGACAAGGCTGATAGAATCCCGTTTTTGCAGGCGGAAAACTCCTGGTGGGTAGAAAACCAGGCATAAGCAAAGTGGATAGAGAGTAATAATACAACAATGTTCTGGATTCTGGTCTCCGTCTATTAGTTCTGGGTGTTTGTGACTTGGATGAGAGTATACAATTGCAGATTTAGTGACAGATTAAAACCACATTGACCTATCAAATCCATGTAGGAAGGAGGGGCTTAAAGGGGAATGAAACCCCCAGGCGCTAAATTAAACCCCCCAGTAGGCCCCCCTCCCCCGGGGCTATTGCCCCTAAGTCCCTACTTACTCCTTCAAGCAGGTCCCCTCCAGTGATGTTCTAAGGGGCCATCTTCTCTTCTAACTGATCTTCCTGGAGCTGACGGCGATGGGCTGAGCATGCGCAGTAGGACGAAAGTTCACAGAGTTCAATCGGCAACCTCCGTGAACTTTCGGTGCATGTGCAGTAGTACCAGCGTCCTACTGCGCATCCCATCGCCGTAAGTAGGGACTTAAGGGCAATAGCCCGGGAGGAGAGATGGGAGGGGGGCCTACGGGGGTTGGGGGGTTTGACTTAGAGCGGGGGGGTTTCATTCCCCTTTAAAGGAGAAATAAAGCTTAACTACAGACGTAGGTAGAAATTTGTACTTTGGGTTTGTATCCAAGGCAACCACAGCCCTTTAGCAGTAAAGATCTGTGTCTCCCTAGTAGATGCCCCAGTAGCTCCCCATCTTCTTTTCTACTGATTCACTGATTCACATGCTCTGTGCTGCTGTCACTTACTGAGCTTAGGGACCCACTCACAATATACACCTGATAGTGTCATAGAAATATACTCACAATATAAGGCTGATTAGTCATTAATACACATCATTAGAAACATCACAATTTAATAATCAGCAAACCTGTAGCATCAGCTTATATTACAGCCAGGGAAGCTCATTTTCTGCTGCTGGATAATTAGTGACGACCCCTAAGCTTAGCTTCTCAACAGCTGCTCAGAACCCACTGAGCATGTGAGTGTCACAGACACTTTCCAAGATGGTGACCCCCTGTGACAAGTTTCAAGTCCTGGATCATTGCTGCTATTGACAAGCTGAGACTTTAGCCTCCTGCAATAAGTTCACTATAAAATATGATATTTTTAATCATATTAAGTTTAGGGTTTAGTTCTCATTTAATGGTTGTTTACTTCACTAGTGTAGATTTGCTCAGCATAAGTATATGAGCTCAAATGTGTTTTATATACTAACTTTTTGAAGAGCACCAAAGTATTATTGATGTCTCACCAGCACTGTAACAGGTGTTATATGCCAAGCTCTGGTTGGGTGGCATGCTTTGCACACAGCGTAGTAGCACCTCCTCTCTTCCAAAGACCCCTCCAAGACTACGTGTTATCAAGTGTCCCATCGTGAATCTGGAATCCTTGTACAGAACCTAGTTGAGAATAAATAGCGATATAAATAATGAGATGGCTGTATATTTTATAGACAGAGAAGAACAGAGCAAGAGATAGCTGTGTATCTTCTAAAGAGAGGTTTTAAGTGAGAGATAGATTTTATTAGACAGAATAATATACCTGGCTGTATACTAAGTATATCCCAGAATTTGTCACCGTCACCTTAACACCTTGAACCTGAAAAGCTCGCCCTTCCTTCATAGACACTTTCCAGGAGATGATGGTGGCATCCAGTGTCTCTAAGAGACAAAGGGGGTGGGAGAGAAAAATCAGGAGCTTTATGGATTTTTCATGTGGGAAGAAGATGAAAGGAGAAGTTCATAATAAGAAAGAGACAATAGATTTTATCAGGAGAATGAAGAAACTCTGTGAGGCTCATTTAAAGCAAATTACCTTGGTCCCATAACCCATAATAAGTAATCAAATAGTTACAAACCTATTAACCTTGCCATATTTTTCGATAGTCCCCAGAGAGAATGCGAGGCGTGTCTAGAAATCATCTAGATTTAGTTATTTTAATTAATGTTTTCACTTTTTATTTAAATATGATGGTACTACATACTACAGTATGGTATTTGAGTTTTGATCAAACAGCTACTATGAATGTAAAGATCTGATTGGTTGCTATAAGCACCTGCACTGATATAGAACCTATGTTATTAAATGAGCTCCACTGCATGTTAATTTGTGTTCTTTATCTATTTCAGTGCCAACTTGCAGCTGTCCTAAAGTCGTTACATCTACGTCTCCATAGACATAGGAATTTATACTCATCTGATCAGATCTGTCTTGCCATATTTTGTTCCAAGCCAAGGAGGAACTGGCATGGGAGTTATATATGCGAGTGGGTAAAACATGCCCAGACATGGATCATTAGTGCATTGAGCAAGCTGGTCAAAACAAAGCACTTGTCCGGTAAATGTCAACAAAGTGTTGATTCATGCCTTGTCCAGAATAGAATGATAATAGCAGGTGTATAACTGTGCCCACTCTGTGTGCCAGGATGTTGATGTTGGCATCAGATAACATCCAGAAGAAACTGCAGAGTTGGGTTACTAACAGCTGGTAATTTTAAAAAGTAACTTCAAATGTATATACTATACTCTCTTTGGTTCCTTCCTACAATTCACCATCAGGTCTCCATAATTGCTTGGTGAGGAGGAGGGGGGAATGGAACCCTGAAGCTATATTGCTGCTTTTTTTTTAGAAAAGAAAGGGGAGAAGCATCTAGCACCCCTGAAGGGCACCAAGCTTGAAGGGTGAGGGCTGGAAAGGAATTCTTACCATTGGTAATGAAACCATCGGACACCAGATGAACATATGAATGATTTCCTAGATGCAAAAATATCATGTACTTTAGTATGGGTGTATATGCATGTACAATGTTCAGCGCCATCTGTATCACATATAGAAGGATCATAAACCCACCCAGAGTGTTAAGCGGAAGCCCCCAAGATCATCTGTCTAGTGGGAGCTGTCAGAGACCTACCAAGATCATGTGTCCAAGGACTAACTGCACAGCAATAGTACCACAGGCCCACCACAAGGAAGTGGTGGACAATGTTACAGTACCGCCAAGAGTATCTAGCAGAAGTAAAGTTGTACGTTGATACGTCTGGTGGGAGTAATGTTACAGTTCTGCCAAGAGGATATGTCTGGTGAAAGTAAACTTGCAGATGCGTATGGTAAAAGTAATGTTGCAGTCCCACCAAGAGGATATGCCTGATGGAAGTAAAATCACTTCCATGTCAATATCCTGTTCCTGGTGGGAGTCATAGCCATTCCAATCTCATGTGCCAGACTGAAGGAATATAAAATTGTTGAATAGATCATGTGGCCAACATGATCAATAATACAGCCCTGCCACAATCACATTTTCTGGTGGTAGTAGTGAAACGGGTCCACCAAGAGCATGTGCCCAATAGTACTAGTTCAACCGCAGCCCTAGGCAGGACCGGCCATTCGACAAGAGAAAAGAAAGAGTACTGTAAGGTAAAATGGTCTCTAAAATATTATCCTCTCACCCAATTCTCACGTACCCCTTCTACTTCATCTCACCATGATGTCTTGACCTCCTGGCTTTTGTGAGGCCTCTCTTCTGTCTGAGGGAAATTTGCAGACCTTCTTCCTTTGTATTGTGGTGCTTCTTCACCTACATGAAAGATGTAGAAAAGCTCAGCCTAGAAACACCTAAAATCTATTAAAGTGGACCCGTCACTCAGACACAAAAATCTGTATAATAAAAGTCCTTTTCAAATTAAACATGAAATCTAATTTCAAATTTTTATTAAAGCATTCATAGCTGTTTTAAGCTCATTTTAAAATCTCAGCTGTCAATCAAATATTGTCTGCCCCTCCTCTATGCCTTAGGCAGATAATTACTTTCACTTTCCATTCAGCACTTCCTACATGTCACTGCTCCCCACACATTCCCCCAGTTCTCTATTTAATTGTGTAGCCAGGACATGGGGATAGACATCGGGTCCCCCATTCTGGTGCACAAACAAGATTCTGAGATGATACAAGGCTTGCCTTAATAACATTGTCCACAAAATGGCTCCTGCCTGCTTGTTATAGTTATGAATTCCCAGACTGAAGAAAACAAGATTAAAATAATTTATATAGTGTAAATTAATGTTAATTTTGCTTGACTAATGTGATAAATTAGGATTTTGACATTTTTTTGGGGTGATGGGTCCACTTTAATACCATTACCCTTGGAATGTCAGCCGGCTACATGGGTCTGGCCCTTTAACACAATAACCAGTTTGCTGCCGTGAGGCTGATGAGCAGCTAATGAGTCTGATAAAGGGACCCAGTAGGAAGGTGTGGTGTGTGACTCAGCTCTTGCATGGCTGTACTATTTAGTGAGACATTTATTGCATGTTTATAAGACCGTCATGTGATTTCAGAAGATTAGCTCCCTGAATAATATAACTCTTCCACTGCTGTGCAATGCCCTCATATAATACAGTAAGGGATCTTACAATCATGAGTGGCAGCTGCATCTGTCTAATGGATCTGCCAGTACTTCTACAACAGGGAGAGAAAGTGAGAATAGTAATCAATGCACAAGGTTAGCCACCCACCTCCGGCCTCAGTTCCTCTTGAGTCTTCCTCATCAAGGAGAGCTTCATCTGGAGGTTGCCAATGTGGATTGACTGGCACATGAGAGCAATGAAGCAAATGAGGACCCCCAGCCAGGCTCCTGTGCCTGTCCAGAGTCCCCGTCCCAGGCTAACAGATCCACAAGTCACCATGTGGGACATCACGATTCCAGTTTCTGCTTTTTCTCCTTAACTGGGGACAGTGACTTAAAGGAAGAGTGGGAGGGCGTGACAGAATGAAGGGATTATTGCAAAATGAACTAACGACAGGAAGAAATAAGGGCACAGCGACCATACTAGTAATACTTATATCCCCTACAGGCTGAGAACATTATTGCTTGCCACCGAGTCCAGTTATACTACTAGATAATGCATTTATATTCTATTAAAGGACTGCTAAATAGCTCAGCATAGCCCTGCATTCCCATAAGGTAACCTACCATTATGTTTTCCCTAGGCAGTACAGTATGAGCATCTAGGAAACCCACACCCATCCATGGACCCTTGCTCTGATCTGAACCCACACTTGCAGGTAACATCATGGAGGGTGAGGGGCCTGCACATGATGACACCAACAGGGAGGGCTTACCAGAAGATAATGCTCAAGGTGACAGGTCTGGCAATACTAAAAGCTGGTCCGGACCCACCAGCTGCCAAAAACTGCACCAGCAACCCCAATTTCAGCCAGCCAGGCTAGTATAATAATGTTCAGGTGCCAACTGTAAGCCCTTTATCCAATATCTGCAGCTTTATTCTGTTGGGAGTGCTGTTTCAGATCAGGTTGGCAAGTCAACAGCAGGTGGGACCCAGTTAACCATATCTAAATACTGAAGATATTTGATATTGGTTACACAATATCATGTATTTTGTGCTTTTGTCTATGTTTTCTCCACAACGTGCCTTTGGGGTGTTGGGCTACTGACTCCTGGTTCAGCATGAAACAGGAGAATGCTAAGGGAATGACACCATCAAACATCAATATGGGAGTTTGGGGAGGAGGAAAGAGAAAATATCCGACATGGCAGCCAGGGAATCTCAAAGTTCAGCATTCGCCACAAAGGGTAAAGCAAGTTGGCAGTCAGAGGACAGCAGAATCCAGAAGAATGAAGGGATCGATGCACAGAAAGAGAGAATAAAGGAAAAGAAAGTTGTGTCTTCAGGAAAACGAAAGTTAGAAATTAAAGAGTGAAAGAGCCCGAAGTATGGAGAAGGGGAGATTTGGAGCATAATGGACAGTGAGGGGAGGGAGCAGTGGAGAGGCAGGTGAGTTGGTGCAAGGGAAGAGAAGTTAACGGGGAGCCAAGCTGCAGAGAGAATAGGGAGACAGGTACAAATGAGAGACAAACCCAGAACTTACCTTATCAGAATACCTGTGCCCTCTTATTAGGGAAAACAACAGACCGCCCAGCTGTTGGCCAAGCATCCACCTGTCCTTTTTATCCCAAAACGTGTGTGTTCCCAAACAAAGGGTTAAATGAGTCACCAGGAAACATGGATTCATGCAAATGAGCCTGCGTTTCTGGGGAAATCCGTTGCCTGCTTCTGCAAGCTTTTCCAGTATCATCGTTATTCATTTAAAGGGAAAAAAAGTCCCAGTGTGAAACCTATGAGTTTATTATATCACCAGTGCTCATGCCCCAGACCTACAGCTCGAGGTGGAGTTTTTCAACCAAAGGAGAAGAACAGCAGGCGCTCAGAACCTACAAAAAAACCATCATGGAAAAAAAAATCATTATTCACCTTTATTTATATAGCAACACTGCAGACAGAGATTATACATCAGTCGCTGCACCAGTGGAGCTTATAATCAATGGTCCCTATCACACATGCACTATGGACAGCTTTATCACAATTAACTTGTCTGTTTGTTTTGGGGTTTTTTTAGGTGGGGGGAAACCAGTGCAGATACGGAGATAATATACAGACTCCTGGAACAGGCTCTGGGTGGAATCAAACCTTAGACCCCATTGCTGCAACCCCTTCCATCTGTCATGGTACGGTAGAAGATTTAGAGCCTTTCATAAGGACGACGTAGGTAAGTGGGGATCAGTATTATGGTGGCTAAACGGATTCCCAGCCAATTGGCATTGCATTTTCACATCTCTCAGTACTCCACAGCCAGCTTCTGATCAGTATCGGATATAAAATGTCAGCTTTTTGGATACCTGTCATTCTCAATTGATTTACAATTATACGTATTATTTTAATATTCTACCCGCCCCCACATCTCCAAGAAACATGACTTCAAATTCTGTATAAAATATAGCTTTATTAGAAGTAACAGTTATAAATGCATATATTATTATATCTGGCAAACGCAAAGCCACCCCCTGCAAATGGATGGACCCCTCTATAGAACAAGGTCGGGATTGGTGAAACATCCAATATACAGTTAAGTTTGAATTAAAAAAAAAACACTGCTGTGCAACAAACTCAGCCCTGTATAGTGCCAGGATTTGCAGTGATAGTTTTAATATACAGATAATGGCTGCCATACAGATGTTCCAGCAAGTCATCGGCACCTACCAGCATTTGTGGAGATTATAGTTAAACAATAGCGGGAGGTTGCAGGGCTAGACATGCCTGACAAATCCTTTAATATGCATTGAGTTTTGAGGCACTTTAGGATCCAAAGTAAAGCGATTATAGAAAACTACCCAGTGCATCACCTGATGGTGCCACTATGTGTCATTCACTGGACGAGTTTCAAAAATGAATTTTACAGCCCTACGTACAGTGAATAGGCAGTTAGACCGTAGGATAGGTGGTTTTACAATCAGCAAAGGAAGGGCTTTTTTCCCTGTAAGGGCAGTCAGGGTATGCAGTTTACTAGGAGATGTAGAGAGGGATGAAGGGATCAAAGCTGCACCTTTTGGATCAACTGGATTTTCTCAGATGGTGTTGGTGGGACAATAGCCTATGACATAGCATCACGCCTGCTCAGATGAAATGAATGGACACAACTTTGCATGCATGTTTTGTTGCTTACCCACATATATGAGACCTGCGGGTCAATGCCCCAGTTGTACCAAGCATAATGCTGCATGCATCAAACACTGGTCCAACCTATCAGCATAAAGCACATGACAATATGGGCAGCGATGGATATATTTATTGGCATCTAGTAGAGGCACTGAGCTGGCTGGAAGCATGTATGTGCCAACCACTAGCATACAGAGAGACTCTTGCCCATTAAAGGGTGGCAGGCCCGGACTGGCAATCTGTGGGTTAGGGCAAATGCCAGATGGGCTGCTATAAGGTGCCATAGAAAGTCAGTATTTAGTGGGCTGGTGGGGACTGTTTGGGCCTCTATGTGGGCTGATTGGGCCTCTGTGTACCTGAAATGCCAGGGCCTATTTTGATTCTCAGTCCAGTCCTGAAGGGTGGCATAGGTCTAGGGGCCTGTGTGAAGGAGCTATTGACGCAAGGGAATAACACAATCTGTGTTAATATTGACATAATTATGTGAGTAGGTTTTTGGCCAAATATTTAGTTTATGTTTAATGTTAAAAGCAATGGTCCTTGGTCTTCCTTGAGCTGATGGTGTCAACAGGTGGTGCAGGTCCTGTCACCGTACTCAATATGGCACAGAAATCATCAGAAAGAGGCTGCATGGCGTATATCCTAGGCACGAGTGGTCAGAAATTTCTAATATGGCACCTTTGGCAGAGGTATGCGAGAGATTTTCTTTTTCACCAAAATACAGCCAAATCTTTTAACACATCTTGACCCAATCAACTTGTCTCTTTGGAGAGATGCAGTGTAGCCTCTGCCTCGTTTACAAACGTTGCCTTTCTCTGTTTGGAATTTATTGTGGCTTCAGCTCTGTGATACTGCTGTAGATTTATAGATCTAAATTGTCCACAGGGAAGACCAGGTGGTCAATGAGATGTTCTCAGGGTTAGACCAGCATGTAACCATCCAGAACATTCGAATATACTAATGGCTAGACCAACTTATAGCTAACAATAGCTTTAGACCACATATTTTCATTCTACCTACAGCATGTTCCACTTTGCCTTGCTTCAAATCTTCTTCCAAATCCCTACTTATGTTTTGCCTTAGCCACTTACTGTTACTCTAACCTACTTATTCTGCCCTTCTGCAATTGGCTTGAGCTGCATGTACCCCTGTATTTTTGGATTTATCCTCACCAACCCAACCATACATTTGGCACCTTTGTCGGCTCTTGTATGTGTATTAGAATCAGTTGTTTTGGCAACTAGATGCTTAGACCTGAGAACAAATGTAACTGTAACAGGGGAGACCAGCTGAGAGTTTTTGTCTCAATATATGATGCCAAGAACAGACACATTGATCTAGAGGTCCAACAGAGGCACAGATCAAGTTCTAAATCATTTGCATTCAACTTGCAATTCTCCAGCAATTGTTGCTAGGAATTTAGGTGTTTCTATTACCCTTTCTGTTTTGAGCATTCTAATAATACCGATGGCTTCTTCCACAACTACTTCTTAGTTGGTTACCGTCAGTACTTGCCAAGAGAAGACAGAAGGTCATACAGGATCAAGATTGACCAACTCAGGACCAACAGTAGTTAAAGGACCAGTAAAAAAAATTAAAAAAAATGTGTTTGTACCTAACGGAAAAAAAAACCCCACCAAGACACATTAAAGTTTAAATTTGCAAAGTCTTTATTAAGAAATAACTTACCTATACCCCGCTTCTGCTCCTGTTCAGAAAAGGTGACAGGGTGACAATCCATTGTGTGGCGCTCGATTTCTCTTTCCTGGATATCTCCTATGGAAGGCAGGGAGGAGAAATCAAGCGCCACACGATGGATTGTAGCCCTGTCGGCTTTCTGAAGAAGAAGGGAGGCAGAGTATCGGTAAGTAATTTCTTAAAAAAGACTTTGTGAATATAAACTTAAATGTGCCTTGGTGTTTTTTTTTTCGTTAGGTACAAATTTTTTTTAAACTAATTTTTATGTTACTGGTCCTTTAATTATATCTGTAATGTTGATAAAGGTTCAGAGCAGATATAGTCCCTCTCGCTCTGCCATTCTCACAGGCAGGGCCTCCTTCATTCACTTTAGAACCTCGGTTTTCGTATTTATAAAGCTGCGCTACAACACAGATTAGCCTGCTGGAACAAATGGATACCTTGACCCCTACTGGATAGGGTAGGGTTGCCACCTTTTTCCCAAATTTTTACCGGCCGGCAGGGGGCAGGGCAAAAAAGGGGCGGGACGTGACGCAAAAGGGGCGGGATGTGACGCCAAAATGGGCGGAGCCACGGCGATCGATCGGCAGAAGACACGAGAAAGGTAAGTTTTCAGGGGATTTAAGGCAAGGCAAGGGCCTTTTTTAAGGGGTATTACAAATTTGTAATACCGGCCACGGCCTTGGCTGGTGTTTTACCGGCTAGGCCGGTAAAATACTGGCCGGGTGGCAACCCTAGGATAGGGGTTTCACCCATGGATTGAAATGCATTCAAGCAACCCAAAATCTTGACAAAATTGTGGTTCGGAAACACCTCTGTACTTGGGACTCTGTTGGATTTACCCAATGTTTAATGTGATGAGCATAATAGCAGTCTCCCTTTTGAGAAGGAGGCTTGATGTCCAGTGCCGTCTGGTTGTTGGCTGTCCAATAACATGCCTTGCTTTGGAAAACAGTTATGCATTCATTCTAGATGAGCCGTGTAGCCTGGATGTTGTTATCCGTTGCTTTTTTTATATTTCCACTAAGTACTGCTCCAGGTAGTCCTCATCTATCTTTTATTCCATATTATAAATCTCCTCTGTCTTTTTGTTTTTTTCGAAGATTTGGAATTTACAGAACATTGAAATTGCAAGGCACTGATTGCTCATGATTTGCAGGAAATTCTGGTCCTTTTTCAGTTGCCAGAGGGCATGTAATATTTGCAGTCTTATTCTCTCTCTGGGTCTGGGGTTTGCTGCACAAGTTATTCATAAAATTAATCCACATTTGTAGCAAGAATTGTCTGGCTTGTGTATGGTTCTATCATTGCGGAACCAAATTACTGTTGTCTTTGTGCAGAACCCTATATTCTAGATAGATCCCCTCAAAAATTATATTTATATTTCTGACCCATGTTAGTGACATTCCTCCTGGTTCTGAATGTATAATTAAATCTTGACCCAGTGGTCCAGATTTGCAATACAGGAATCCAACATGGAATGGGATCCCTAAAACCATCTCCAATCCGTCTCTTTTTGGAGGTGCTAGGAATACTTCACAGAATGCTGTGTCAGTGAACCTGGAAGAGTCCAAAGTAGGTCAGGAATCGGTCTATTCTAAGACTTGCATCTGGAATAGTGCGGAGACGGAGAGATGCGTTGGGACGTAAGGAGAGAAGGCCAGACACAGCACAAGTTTTCACTTTTGGATCATGGATGCTGGCAGCAGTGGTGGAGAATTCCTGCAGGCAACGAAAGATCAAAGAACCATCTAGAAGGATATCAAGTTTTATGTAGATACTTCTGGCCTCATTAAAGTGGACCTTTTGAGAGAGAGAGACAAAAGAAGTAGACATGTTATTTGCTTAGCAGGGACCAGCTTCTTGGTTCATTATGAAATCACAAGGAATGGTGGCAAAATTATTCCTATGAAAATTGTAATCATAATACAGTGTTGAAACTCTATGTTCTATAATTGAGAACCTCATACTCGAATCATTATCTTAGGGAATAGTACACACTATGGACCTGGCTACGGGGTAAGGTGTGGACTCAGCCTGAAGGCCAGTTGGGCTGATATTTGAAGATTATGGAAGATTTGCTATTACTTCGTTAGTATTAAGATCACTTTGAAGCCATATGGTTCCACCTACTGGTTAGCATGGGACAGTACAGTCAAAAGTATGAATGTATATTGTAGCTTTAGTGAGCACCAGTACAGGTTGCTTATTCTGACATATACAAATATTACTGCTTCTTTAAGAGGAAAGATGGGGTAGAAATAAAGTATAATGAAGTGAGCAGATGGGGGGATGGTGGGCAGGTGTGTTCAGTGCTTACCTGACAATATAGATAGTACAGTCCTCTCTGGTTCACAATGAACTCACCCCTCTTGCCATCATACTTTATTGGGCTGCTGGAATTCAGAGGAACCTCAACCCAATGCAGGATTGTACCATTTTTGTCTGAAAAGAGAATTATGATTTTTGGGTAATAAATGTTATGATAGTCAAGCCTATGCAAGTTCTAAGGCCCATTTACCGATTTTGTAAATTGGATTTTTTTGCCCATTGTTCTTCAGGTGCAATCTCTACATTAGATTGCATTTGGGTAAAAATATTAAGTATCTGCTAATGTTAAAGATATTGTGAGACCTACCTGCATTCATCTCTGTCTGACCTGATCCTTTGGGTGATCTTACTGCAATGAAACAAAAGCGATGTCAGAGATGTGAGAGGTTGTATAGCTAATAAGTGCAACTAGAGCGGGGGCTACAGTGGATGGAGTTAGGAGGAGGTAGAGGAAGGCACTCTAAAGAGTAATACAAGTTATACAGTGGGGATGAAGACGAAGGAGGAGTCCTCAGTAAGAGAGGGGTTATATGTTGCAATAGGTGGAATTATAGGGAGGGTTATATGGAGCAATTGGAGGAGTTATAGGGAGGATTATATGGAGCAATTGGAGGAGTTATAGAGAGGGGGTACATGGGTCAATGGGAGCAGTTATAGTAGGAGTTATAGAGAGGGTTATATGGAGCAATAGGAGGAGTTACAGAGAGAAGGGTAAATGAGCTAATGGGAGGAGTTATAGAGACAGTTATATGGAGCAATAGGAGGAGTTACAGAGAGAAGGGTAAATGAGCTAATGGGAGGAGTTATAGAGACGGTTATATGGAGCAATAGCTGTTATATCGAGCAAAAAGAGAACTTATAAGGAGGATTATATGGAACAATAGGAGGAGTTACAGAGAGAGGGGTATATGGGCTAGTGGGAGTAGTTATAGGGAAGGTTATATGGAGCAATAGGAGTCATAGGGAGGGTTATATGGAGCAATAGGAGGAGTTATAGGGTGAATTATATGGGCCAATGGGAGGAGTTATAGCGGTTATATGGCATTATTTGAATAGTTCTAGCAACTGAAGGCTTTATAAGGACAGTTCTATTAAACACAAACCTTCAAAATGAGCTGCATACGATGGTGGTTTGCGTTTCTTCTTGTCCTTTGCTGAAAAGTAAAGAAAGGGCAGATATTATTATCTGTTAACCATATCACTAATGCCAGTGACTGTTCCATGCAACTGAGTGATGGCGACTCCCTGCCCTTCCCAGGAATATGTCGGCCCATTTCTTGGTTACCTGCACGTCTGGGCCGGCTCTTTTCCCTCAGTTTCTGATACAGATATTGCTGCTTCTCCCACACATTCTGGTAATAGATCTGTTAGGGGTAAAAACAATGTGAAAAAAAGGTTTCATGGCAAAGATCTGTAAAGTAAACCCTAAATAGCTTATACCCATCAAGCTTTGGGCTGCTCTAAGCTTTATTAGGGGCGTTTTCTCAGAATGTGGACAAGAGGTGCTTTATTTAGGAGCCAATACGTGTGATGGGAACCTGCTGATACTGAGTAGAGCGTATTAAGCTGGCCATAGACGTAACAATTACGATCTTTCTCGGAAAAGATGTTTCCAAGAAAGATCGTTCGTTTCAACACACACGTGTAGAGCTGAATGGTCAGATA
The DNA here is from genome assembly GCA_024363595.1 of Xenopus borealis. Taxonomy (NCBI): domain Eukaryota; kingdom Metazoa; phylum Chordata; class Amphibia; order Anura; family Pipidae; genus Xenopus; species Xenopus borealis. The sequence goes on along the minus strand of CM044436.1, from coordinate 124,193,151 downwards.
TACAGGTAGAAACAATAGAATTCTACTTGTATCTGACGATTCAGCACTAACAATGGCCGATGTTCAGGGAGCTTTCAAAGATATCCCATCAAAATTTTCCGTCCAGTCCGATCAACCAGCCGACCGATATCTTAATCCTCTGACGATGTCGGTCGGCTCATTTCCCACCATACACGCACCGAATATCGTACGAAAATTCGTTAGATATTATCTGTGCGTCTATGGCCACCTTAAGTCTATATAGAAACATTCTGTAATTCCACTTAAATGTGGTTCTTACCCGAGTCTCGGCATCCAGCTGTTGGCGTGATAAATCCTTTAAAGACAAAAAACAATATTCACTGCATGGTGAATTATTGGGGGATATTTGACTTTAACTAAAGAAAGGGAACCTCTGCTAGCTTTTTATTCCCTTTATTTCCAACATCCCTTATGCAATGTATGTTGCTGCCAATACAAGTGTAACAATTCTAGTGTATCACTGGACTATCACCACTGCCAAACCATGATTGTGCCAAAGGTGTGATTATATAAATGACAAGCAAGAACATATGTTCAGTGCTAATCTGTGCCAGATGCTGCATTTCCCACCAGTCCCGGGGGCGGGCCCTACAGTGATGCAAGCAAGTTGCTGGGGAAACAGCCAATGGCAGAGTCCTGTGTCAGCATTATCTGTGCCGGAGCTTTCCCATGTCCCCCTCACACTGGCCCTGGTTATTCTTAGATCCCATGCAGCTGCAGGACCGCACTAGTGAAATGTAGCAAAGAGTCATATTAAAGGGGCTATGAACCCCCCCAAAAAAACTTTGCTTAAAGAAAGAAATTTCCACTGTAGACAACGTCCCAATATACATTGATTATAATGTTCCACTGTTTTAAAGTTATTAGCAACTGTAATTGCCATTGAAAGCAGTGGTTGCCTCCTTCTACTGTCCCTCACCATTCTTCTTCCCTGATCTTCAGCCTTTTGCTACATAGTTTCCACAGCTAAGTGGTCCCTCTGATGCTGGGCGTAGCATGGTTCCGCATTCTAAATGATCTCTGTAGGGTAGAGTCCAGCATGGAACCAATTTCTAAGACTCGTATCCGCAACCCACATATATACCCACTTTGATCTGCTAACCTACCTGGACCCGCAACTCAACTACCACCATCAAACAGGAAGTGATGTTGCTGTAAATCAGTAGTGACATCATCAAAAGTGGGCAGGGACAGAAACAAGTTTAGTAAAACCTTAAAAGGAGTTAAATATAGCCAATATAACATTCCAGTCCAGCAAAATCCTGAAAACCTACCCTGAAGGTACCCACTTTTTTGCGGGTACTGAACCGGCTGCAGGGCTCTACTATAGGGTGATTGCTAATATGGGGAGCATGTAGAGGTGCTCCACTTATACATGAAAGGCAGAATATTGTCCAGACAGTCTTGCTGCAACTTTGTGCCACTCACAGTTGGCCAATAATCGGTAATCTTATTGTAAGCTTTTGCCATGAGGTGCCCCTTGCCTTGACTTGGTTTTGCTGGTTACCTCGTCTTAGTAATGATATTGTTAATCATATGTTTGATCTATTAACAGCCTGTGTCTCCCTTATTAGGATATCACCTAGTTGGCAATGGAAGTTAATCAAATCATAGTTTATACAGTTGCAGGTCCAGAGTAGTTTGCTTTTTGCTATGTACACAAAGCATATCTCATACACATACCATCGGAGCTGATGAATCCCAGCCTGGAGAACTGACATATACATTCTATATATGTCTCCAAAACAGTTAGGAAATCTGTAATACCTTTATTTCATGGTATTAACATAGGTGGGTGATCTTTGAAGGCCTCTGTAATTATGTGGAGTGAACCATTGTGGTCATCAGTGGCTTTTGGTGACCTGAGACTGAATTCATTAGTGATCTATGATAGCCTGTTGAACTCACAAGTGATGGTGGCCCAGTGTGCTCATCTGTCAACTTTGTTAGCCCACTGTACTCACTAGTGGTCTTTGGAGGTCCACTGTACTAATTAGAGATGGCCCACTGTGTATCCTAGTGATCACTAATGGTCCATTGTACTCATTTGTGATGTTTGGTGGCTCACTTGAAAATTGGCGGTCATGAATATTTTTTGCGATATTTGATAGTTCACAGTGCTCATGGGTGGTCTTTGGTGGCCAACTTTATTTACTAGTGATTTTTGCTGGGCCACAATGCTCAATATTGATCCTTGATGGTCCACAATGCCTCACAGTGATGGTTGCCTCTAAAGTATATAAGGGTGTGTGGTAGTCCACTGGACTATGTAAGGAGCTACCCTCAAGCCATATTAAAAGTAATGATTTCTCAGGAGTACAGGAGCGTCAGTGAACTCATGGAAAATTCTGTATGACCCACATGTGCTTTGCTAGTGTCAGTTTTGACAACCTCTTATTTAGCGGTCTCCCATGGCCTAACTGAACCCAAAGCTCATTTAACAAAGTGGGTAAGGTTCAAAGTGCCATGGTTGTTCCAGAATGTCTTTTGGCCCACTTGTTTTTGGGCCTACTTCTTTCCTTTACAGAAACATTCCCATCTGACTTTCAGTAGCAACTTGCTTGCACCATGTAATAGGGTAAATAAGGGCAGCCCATGGGAGTCCACCTGCATCCTTAAGCCTACGAGTGCAATCAGTTGGACCTTTAGGTGCAAGGTACATCATGAACAGGGCTTTCTTGCAACATGTAGTGATAACCAGCAGTGCACAGAATAGCAAAGGCCAGATGCTGCTTTCAATACCAATTGCATTTGCAGATAATTTTGCAAATAATTGAAAATGTGTAATTAATGTGGATTAGGAAGTTGCTTCAAATGGCATTTCCATTAATTCATCAAAATACTTCTATTCATTTTACCTCTGGATCATTCAGCCCAACCAAAATACACACCATTCAGCTGCTCTACCAAATCTATTACATGACTGACCAATTAACATATAAACCATTCTCCTGCTCTACCAAATCTATTCCATGACATGCCAGCCAAGATACAATACATTCGCTGCTCTACTGGATCTATTCCATGATTGGACAACCAACATACACACCATTCTCCTTCTCTACTGGATCATTCCATGACTGGCCAACCAACATACACACCATTCAGCTGCTCTACTGGAATTATTCCACGATTGGCCAACCAACATACACACCATTTGGCTGCTCTGCTGAATCTATTCCATGGCTGGCAAACAAAATACTGTTTTTGGCTGCAATACTGGATCTATTCCATGACTGGCCAACCAATACACACCATTCGGCTACTCTATTGGATCTATTCCATGATTATCCAACCAACATATACAACATTCTCCTGCTCTACTGGATCTATTCCATGACTGGCCAACCAACATACACACCATTCTCTTGCTGTACTGGATCTATTCCATGACTGGCCAACCAATATACACCATTCCGCTACTCTATTGGATCTATTCCATGATTGTCCAACCAACATATACACCATTCTCCTGCTCTACTGGATCTATTCCATGACTGGCCAACCAGCATACACACCATTCTCTAGCTCTACTGGATCTATTCCATGACTGGCCAACCAAAATACACACCGTTCTCTTGCTGTACTGGATCTATTCCATGACTGGCCAACCAAAATACACACCATTCTCTTGCTCTGCTGGATCTATTCCATGACTGGCCAACCAAAATACACACCATTCTCTTGCTCTACTGGATCTATGCCATGACTGGCCAACCAAGATACACACCGTTTGGCTGCTCTACTGGATCTATTCCATGATTGTCCAACCAACATATACAACATTCGACTGCTCTACTGGATGATTCCATGACTGACCAACCAACATACACACCTTTCGCTTCTGTACTGGATCTTTTCCATGAGTGGCCTAAGCACAATCCCTTACCTGATGCAATTGCACCTGTCCATGGTGTAGACTCTTGCCCCATTCTGTGGTGGTCAGTAACAAGTTGACAGAGGCTAAGCAGAGTGCTGTGCCCCCTAGTACCAGAGCCAAGAGGATAAGTAGGAGTAGAGTGCGTTTCCCAGCTACTTTTTTACGCCAGCGAGTCATTGTCAATTTCCTTCTCTGCAAGTTAGGGCTTCTTCACTCCTCCCAACTGCAATCTAAATATCCAAAGTCTGTGTCGGTTCCAAACACTTGGCTTTCAGAATGATATTTAAATCCAATGAAATCACTGACTAATTCCATGATTACTGTAAATTGGAATAAATGACAAGTATATCAGTTAGAGGTACACTATCCAGTAGGACTGAGAGAAGAATTGATTGGATACAATGGATTCCTGGATACCATGATTTACAGATCCAAATACACCAGATCCACGCAAAGAAATAGGATTTGAAACCATATCTGACCCAGATTCCTTCTCAAAAAGATTACGGCATCAAAGAAAGATGTGACATAAGTTGGCTGGACAGACACCATCTTGTTGGGCCCCTTGGATGTCATCCAGTGACTATTAAAGTGGACTATAGGCTCTCACTGGATATACAGATATAGTAGCCAAAGATATTGTGCCTGGGGCGAGAAAAGGCGAGAGTTGGAAGGAGCACAGGATTCCCAGCAGTGGGACTTGGATGGTGGAGGTGAGTTAGAGCCACTCAGGTAGAGAGAATGAGAGGAGAACTGGATCTCAGCTGGTAGGAGATGTCTATGTGTTTTCTTCTGGTTCCTGGGCTTCGTCCAGTGAGAAGTTAAAAAAAAAATGACAGGAAACAGAGAAAGAGAAGGAGGGAGGGGAGAGAAAACACAACAAGAGGCGGGAGGGAGAGTGACAGAGAGAGAATGTTGCACGAAGAGGGGAGACAGGAGAACAATATTTTATTGTATTTGTATTGAAGCAAAATTCTGCTTATTAACGTCGGACTAATCGTGATTATTTGTCTGCAGACAACATACATGTACTGTATATGCTCAGAACTTCCTTATACTATCTATTTGTATCTACTCATGGCAGCTCCTACCCCTGCATGTACCTTCATGTTGTAGGAAACCCTGAGGCACCTCTTACACAGATATACAAATATACAGGAATGTTCTGGGCACAAGCTATACCCTCATACTGTACTGTCTAAGGGAATCAATATGGCACCTCCTCCCATATGTATAAATACAAATATACAGAGAAGGAATGTTCTGGGCACACAATAAGCTATACCCTCATACTGTACTGTCTAAGGGAATCAATATGGCACCTCCTCCCATATGTATAAATACAAATATACAGAGAAGGAATGTTCTGGGCACACAATAAGCTATACCCTCATACTGTATTGTCTATGGGAATCAATATGGCACCTCCTCCCATATGTATAAATACAAATATACAGAGAAGGAATGTTCTGGGCACACAATAAGCTATACCCTCATACTGTATTGTCTAAGGGAATCAATATGGCACCTCCCTCCTCCCATATGTATAGATACAAATATACAGTGAAGGAATGTTTTGGGCACACAATAAGCTATACCCTCATACTGTACTGTCTAAGGGAATCAATATGGCACCTCCTCCCATATGTATAAATACAAATATACAGAGAAGGAATGTTCTGGGCACACAATAAGCTATACCCTGAAAATACAGAGAAGAATGCCCTGAGTAAAGAAGAGTAAAGTTGTACTCTTCTAGGGAAACAATATGGCAGTTAACACCTATATGTTTCGATTTGAATAAACATGTTCTGAGCACGTAATTAGCGATACCATGGCATTTGACTGGCCCAGGGAAACAACTCACAGAAAATAAACAGCATTTAAAAATAGGATATAGTTTTCCTTTAAATAGACCAAAACACCTCCCACACTGAGTTAGTGTGTGGTCTGGGTTGTGCCCCACATGTGTGTCTATATCCCACGCTCCCTCTATACCCCAGGGACTGATCATTGAGGAGTTATCAGCCCAATTATCATTCTCCATACAATCTGCTTTTTTTCTTCTTTCTCTTGTGTCTCTAGAAAAATAATGTTTTTCACAAAACCATCACCATGTTGGCTGCAAATGTCACATAATGCTCTCGCTGAGATATGCCTTTAACCACATCCCAAAATATTACAATTTCAAACTCCCAGAAGATTAATAATATTGGCATCAAGGGTCACTTTTACTATCTGAGCTGGAAACATTATCAACAAGGGGCCTCACTGAGAGGAGCTGTGGTCCAAAATATGATGCCCTCACTGAAGCAACCAGAGGGGGGCAGCATTCTCTCATTGGTGCTAAGAATATCACCCATCAAGATAGTGATCGGCTCATTACCCTGTGATAGTCAGGAAGAGGTCATCGTTTTCTACATAAGTAGACTCTATACCCCTCAGTAGAGCTGAGATCGGTACAAGGAGGTAAAGACGTAGGAGATGACAGAAAGCAGGTGAGTAATGAAGTATGTACAGTTCACAGGAGGTAGAGTAGTAGGTTGGGATAGAAAAGAGGTAGGTCCTGTACCCAGCTTTACGGAACCAGGATGACCAGGAAGTAGAGCAGTAGGCAATGATGAATGAATGACCAGGAAGTAGAGCAGTAG
>CM044436.1:124152355-124169968 GCA_024363595.1 Xenopus borealis | reverse complement strand
TCTTCATAGGAAAAGGAAGTAGAGCAGTATAAGGGGAGAGGAAGCAGGTGAGCACTGCAGCCAACTCATCATAGAACTAGGTATAGATAAAGCCATGTGCTATTACATTGCTCATATCGCTGCCTCTAGCAAATGAGAAAGGAGCTTGCTGACTGTCCCTATTTCACTGCCAAATTAGGTTCAGCAGAGAAGCAGGAGGTAGAGCAGTAGATGGTGACTGACAGTAGGTAACGCAACTGTCATGGTAAATTGTAGACACCAAGGTTTCCTGAATTGCTACAAGTACAGAGTCCCAACCCTTCTGGATATTAATTCCTTTATACTGTTCTTCATGACATTAATGTGGCCCCTGCCAGATATCCAACCCTTCAACATCGGGCTAGGCCTGAGAATGGAGCCAAGACTGACCCCTGAGTGTGATCAGCGAGGAAAAAGTGGCACATTTGGGAGTGAAAGAGGAGCGAGAAAGAAGAGAGAACAAGACTATTGGGGTCATATCTTGGATTTCCTTTGGTTTCTTTCTTACCATAAACCCTGGTGTTATATGGAATTCAAATTCTAGGGAAGGGGTTAAAGGCAAAGTATCCCGTAGGAGATGGAGTTAGAGTAGAGATGGGCCCCTGGATATGCAACTCAGTCAGAATCTTATTAAAGGGGAATTGGTACTTCTGTCCTTAATTCGGCTGGAGGATAAAGTTGTGACAGTCCTGGCTGGAGCCATACAAATGCCATTCATTATAATTACTAGTGTGAGTTATACCAAGGACTCTATATGCCTGGAGGGCTCTTCTGTTTGCAGCTGGGCCCCGGTTCAAAGATTCCCTAGTCCTGCTTTGTATTACTGGATTTATTGTTCTGTTACCCTGCACTGAGGCCCCAGTAATGTGCTGTTTTCTTTCTCCTGACACTGAGGATTAAAGAAATGCTGAGTGGCCCCATTCTTGGCTGTAACGCAGTTTGTACAAAGATTAAACAGAATTAGGCTCATGTTCCACCTAACTGCTACTCCCAGGATCCCCAGCCAGCCCAAGAGGGGCTCAGTAATTATGTTAATAATAATAATAATAATAATCTCATCAAGATAAGAAATAGCCAAAAGGGAACTGCCCTGAGACAGCACTGTTGGGTGATAGTACTCTATAGAAGATTTCTAGATGACATACACTTATAAGAGATAAGTCCATATTCTACCCCGGGTGGGTTTTAGAACAGGTTCTGGGTGAGTTTCTGCTCCTTGAGACCCTGTAAAGTTTGGGCATGTAGGTGGGTCACCTCTCCCTGTTGCTCCCATACTATTAAGAGAAAGAGACTGAATGAGACCAGAGGAGGTGGCATATGGGAGACCATAGTCCGGCTGGGACTGGCAATCTGTGGTTTATGGCAAATGCCAGAGGTGCTGCTGTAAGATGACATAGAAAGCGATTATTAAGTGGGCTGGGGGGGGGGGTTTGGGCATCTGTGTTCTTGAAATGCCAGGGCCTATTCTGAATTCCATACAGTGACCATAGGCACTGGGCATTACACAGGTGGGACTATCCGGGGATGTATATTATTTGGACGTTGTTGAATTACAAATGCTCTGCTATCTCCTCCTTACTTATTACAAGCCCCAAGCACCACTCTTCCTAAACACGGCTGCTAGCCCAAGTTACAAGATTTAGAAGCCAGCTGTGGAAACCCCATTGCATGTGCTTGTGCCCCCAACATGCTACTGTACTATACATGGACGGTAGTGGGCTTTTGTGAGTCCTAAAATTTCAAATATGTTTCCCTAGATGTGCACACAAGGGACCCCTGTCAATCAACTTCATTGTCCATAACCATCGCAGAGCATTGCATGCAACCATAGCATTCTAGGAGGAGATAATCAATCTAAAAGCATATTGGGTTACTGGGAATCCACACACCATTGGTGAATACTGTTGTCCCTTAAGGTTCACACAACAGAAGTCAATGGGAAAAGTCCTCTGAGGAGAGACAGGCTTCTGGGAGGGAAAGTGAGCAAAGGTAAACAAAGTCAACGGGTTCCTCGGGGGTGGAGCCACAGAGACTCTTACTGCATCCCAGACCACTTGCCATTCACCAACATCTGACTCACCGTGAGGTGTGTGTTTATATAAATGATGCAAATCTAACCTCACTGCTTTGGGCACTCGTTTATTTTGTGATACTAGAGGACTCTTTCTCCATCACCTTTTTAAATAAACGCACAATTACCTGGTGAAAAATACATTTGCTTCTAAAAACTTGCCGTATTTCTTTTATTACATTATCATTGTTTTGCAATTCCACTTCAGTAAGAAAATACCTAAAAATATCAGAGAGTCTTATATCAGAAAAATGTTTTATTATATGCACAAGTAAATGCTGTTTTCATTGGGTGACTTCAGCTAAAGCAAAAGTAACACTGCCTGCACTGGATGTTCACTGGATGTGTGGTAAAACCCATGAAAGTGAGAACCCCAGAAAACCGTATGTGTTTGGAACGTTGGGTTGAAAAATGCAAATGAAACCCAGCATATACACTCACACGAACTTTATACTGTATACTAACTATAGAATTAGTATCCGTATTTAGCCTTGGATATTCTGCTTGTCCAAGAAAGAATGGGGTAAAATCATAGAAATGCATTGGGCATTATATATTGGTGGGACCACAAAAGTGGTGCAAGAATGATAGCATGCCAAATTGGTTACACTTTATGCAAATGTATTAGGGCAGCACACAAATCCATGAAACATCCTCATACACAAAAGAAACCCATTACTTAAGACTCACTCAAGAGATGCTCATGATGAATTTATTCGACTGCAGAAAATCCAGCAAATTCCAGTGCAATTCTGTTGATACTAGACTGCCTCTTCTACCTGGGGACCATCAAGACCTGCTCCTTCCATAGGTCTGTAACCATCACTTGGAGTGTCCTCAGCTCTAAGTCCTGATGGAAAAGGTTTCTCTCTTGCAGTAGAGACTAGCTCCTATTGCTCTGCCTCTTCCTTCTATTCTACCCCCAACCTCATGCAGCATAAAGGCTATGGCACTACCGTTTGTCCTGCCTCTTGTACCACTCTCACCCCCATCCTTTATTGCTCCATCATCATCTTGACTATTTCTTATGGATCTGCTCATCATTTTGATACTCTCCCCCATACACCATGAACAAGGTTATTGAGCCTTGAATCCCATTGGCTGAAATCTTCATCAGGCAGACAGGGCAGATTGTTAATTTGAGAGCTGAACATTTGATTCTGATTTGATGCCAAGCATACAATTATAGAAGAAGGGGGGGGAAAAAAAAAAAAAAGTCCTGATTTTCAGAGAATTAAAAAACATGATTCTTAAGGTTCAGGTTTGGGTGAAGACTTGGGATTTAAAAAATTCCAGGATCTAGTGGAACCCCAAACTGAACCTTGTTTCTACTGCATTCTTATTTTTGGTGGCCAACCAGATCTGCAAGAATCCGACTGATTCACTCACCAAACAAGCCGTTATCTATTAAGTGTAAATTGTACCAGCTGACATGGAAAGAGAAATTATAAAAAAAAAAAAACCCAGATAACTAGAAAACATTTTATTTTAACACACAAAAAGCCGCACTGCCAGTACAACTGATCCAACAGTGAAAGCTGAGATGAAGGCAAGACCAACCGACAAAGGCCACATCCATGTCTTCCAGCTCTTCTCCTCTGTAATGAGACAACAGTGGTTAAAGCAAGACTGAAGTGAGTAAACTTGGCCTTTCCATCGCCACCCTCCTGATCTGGATCCAGTCAGACTCACCCACATGCCAATAATGTACTTCCGTCTCTCCTGGGACAATTCGAATTGGGCCTGCAGATAAGAGCTCATAGGGCTCCAGCACAGGGATGGTTCTTCTCCCTGCAATACAGAAGAGTATATGAAACCATTTCTAGGTGTAAACTGGAGAATACAAATCTAAGATTAGGAATGGACTTTCATACAACAAAGGCTGGTTACATGTACATAGGAGTATGTAATACCAGTAGTTGCCACTATACTTACACCATGACCTTGTTCAAGAAACAAGAAGCACTTATTGGAAATCAACCACCTTTCTAGCTAGTTTGTCCCCTCATTTGCCAATCTATATTTAGGTTTAGGGAAATAGTCCTATGTCTCTGGAAAGGAGATGTCTGGAAACAAGCAAGACATGGTATTCAAGAATGCTTACACACTCCGGGCTTTGCTTCTTTGCAGGAACTTTGGCATCTCTCAGCCTCAAGTAGAGAGTCACAGATCACACCCTGACAGTATACATACAGCTGATATGGGGTAGCAAGAAAAAATAAAAAAAAAAAAAAAAGTTATTTTGGAGCAAATCGTCCATTTGGTTAAATTATATATACAGTAGGTTTTACCCACCTGATCACTCAGGCCTCCTTCAATCTTCAGCTGGAATCGTGAAAGAGAGCCTTGTACAAAGTCTACTGAGTAATTATTTCCTTTTTGGGTACACCTACGAGATATGATGGTCAATAACATGTTTACTATCAAATTAAATACCTAGGGAACCTAGCAACTTTGAATGGTGTCCCAAGCCAGATGTGGAGAACAATTATGGATTAACACCGAAAATGTAAGTGGAACTTTTGGATTCTGGGACAAGGGTATGCTGATATTTCAAGAGCATTAGGCCCTCTTTCTGCTGCTTAACTTACCCATCCACAATAAGGTCCCACTGAGGGAATCCATCTGTCCTTTGGGAGGGAGTAGCCCAGCACTCATGCAGTCTGATATCATGTGTGGGGGACATCCCTCGCTGTACATCCATCTCAAAATAAAGGGTCTCCTCTTGCCGGATTAGTATTGGGAAGTCCCCAGGATAGTAGAATGAAGAGAATGTCCTATCTGCAAATAGATGGTTCTAGATTCTACCCAAGGCATAACCTGCAATAACATGCTAGCCATAGGAAGACTACCAGTGCTAAACACTTATGTTACCTTCTAGTAAACCAAGCAAACATAATTATATAGAGAAGATAGTTTTGCTAAAGCTTGGAGAGTTTGACAAAATACCTTTGGCTACTTTCAGATCTGAAGCTTGTGTGATCTCATCTCTCTTCCTTATAACTGCATAACAAAAAAGGAAGGGACCATTAACTTTGGGCTCCTTGATCCCCTACCAACAAGGCAGAGTACATATTAACATTATAGGTTGCCATCCCTATATGCCATAGTCACCTTTAACTTGCTCACTAATAGAGTCGGTTGAAAACCCACGACGGCCAATGACTGTATTATTGTATTTACCCACCAGCCTCTGAGTGTCCTTGAGAGGGTACCTACAGCGCAGGGTCAACCTAAAATCAAGGTAAGAAAGATTGGCACAATCACTTTGCATACTATATAGTGATTTATGTAGTTCCTTAAAGGATCAATCAAGGATGGTCCATAAAGGATGAGACGAACTATGCAAAATTCAAAGCTTTATAAAAGCCATTTGGCTTCATCTTAGGAGGGGTACAGACTCAATTATTCTACTTCAAAACCATTACCCATTAGCCACCGCTGCATAACTTGTCCTTTAGGGAATTTAAAGTTCATTACGGCCTATTCTGGGTAGCCCCAAACATACCTAATGCATTTTCCTTGGATAAAAGTACACAACACTGACCTATATGTGGAATTTCGAGAGACGATTGGTTTGATTGGAGGTAACCCCTTTCGATCAAAGGTAACTTCATTCTCATACACCAAATAGTCTCCAATAAACTGTAAGGAAGATGAAGACCTTTTTCCTTTTAGTGTCCTGCCCCAGTGCTATACAAACCCAGCACCACTACCCTACCAGTGAGATTCTTCTTAGGAGAAAGCCACTGTGTGGTCATATGAATAAGCATCCATCACCTGCCTAGTTGTGCCGCAGGAAAAGACAGAAAAGGAGAACAGAGCACGATCATTATCGGCCTCCTGAGGCTTGCACGTTGGGTCCTTCAGATGGGTTTCTCGGGGGTCAAAGCGAGGTTTGGTGTCAAGGCTGAATACTGTAGCTTTCATGGTACCATTGGGAAGGCACACTAGAAAAGGACCAAAAATAGAGGTTGAGGAGGATAAAGTGGGCACAGGGCATGAAAACTGGGTTTCCATGTGAGCTTACGCACATAATAGTCGGTCAGTCGGAAAGTTACACACAAATGAATAGTTGCTCATCACTTGAAGGGTCTTGTTGTCCTTAAGCGAAAAGTCCACACGAGCCTTGATCCCCCTCAGTGTGATATCCTACAAGTGTGGATTAAAGAACAGGCCACATTCAGACAAAAATAATTCCTCTCACATCTCTGGTATAAAGAAATTTGATCCATTAAAAAAAAAAGTTTAAAATTCCAAGATGCATTAAATTCCATAATTTCATGCACCAAAGCCCATCAAATTAAGTTTCTAACATCTGAATTTGGTGCATCATCAACAACAACATGCCCCTAAAGTCCTTATACTAAGAGTGCTTGGGTTTTGCTATGGTGAACTCTATTTACACAAATATAGCCCTTAGTTTCACAGTCCAACTGGCCATGGCTATGGCATTACCTCGTAGACGAGGCCTACAGAGAAGAGCGGGATTTCAATCAATAACATCAAGCCACGTTGGGTTATCTTGTAATTCTGGGATGTTGCTAGGGCTTCAGTCAGTGGTATATTTCGGATGTGTGGGATCCAGTACATATCCATGTTTCCTCGCGTCATGTTTAGGATTAGACGGTCTTTTTCACAAATTTTATCATAATTGGGAGGAACTTAAAAAAAAAAAAAAAAAAAATACATGGATTCAGCTTTTACAATTAAAATGTACATTATCCAACAGTAGCACAACATGTCTTTTAGGGACCAAGAACATATTCTTGACTTCAGTTTGGGACCAGACTTACCCACATCTTGTAACACACACTCCACCACATCCGTGTACGTAAAATCCTTATTCTTGCTCAGAAGGGTCAAGATGTAGGTGACATAAAGGATGTACATTCGCTTGTTCCCCTCCAGGTACTGTGGAAAGTCAAATTATACAAGTCACATAGGAGAAGCACAGCCAAACTGGTGCCCACTAGATGTTCACCTACAGCTCCCAGCATTCCAGAAACTGAAGACTTAGGGAATGCTGGCAGTTTAGCGGTTAGATTTCATTTTTCCTTGGCTAAATCACAATCCAGGAACTCCTATTGCTTTTATTTGATCCATTATTTTTATGGATTCAACCATTTCAGACATACCTCAGCTGCTGTTGTTGGAACAAAGCAGCAAAGCCCCAGCACACAGCAGTGACGGGTTGGTCTAGTATCACAGGAACTTGCTATATTATCTGTTAGAGCAGGGGTCCCCAACCCTTTTCGACTAGTGAGCCACATTCAAGTGTAACATAATGATGGAGAGCAACATAAGCATGCAAAAAGTTCCTGGGGCTTCCAAATAAGGGTTGTGCTTGGGTATTGGTAGATCCCATGTGGACTTAAAGCCAACAGGAGGCTCTGTTTGACAGTGCACATGGTTTTTATGCACCCAAAACTTGCCTTTAAGTAAAAAATAAGCACCTGCTTGGAGGTCACCAGGAGCAACATCCAAGGGGTCGGAGAGCAACAGGTTGCTCACGAGCCACTGGTTGGGGATCACTGTGTTAGAGCATAGTTAGTGCTCCAGCAAACCATCCCAACTGCATGAAAGTCAAGGAGGTAAAAAAAGTGCAGATGTTGGGAGGAGAGCCCATGGAATCACAACCCCTGTGGGCCCCCGATGCCCCAGTACAACACTGCTAAAATGGCATTCTGCAGGAGGGATAGCTCCAAAGATTTTCAAATAGCCTGTACAGAGCTACAATACTGTAATGCTATGCAATTCTAGATATCTCCCTCTACTAAGAAGTTGGATAGTATAATGGCTTTTGATAGGTCTTATTGAATTTTACTTGATACAACTTGGACACGAGGGTGCTTCAACATTCACCTTCTGTTCCACAAGTGGATCACTGAAGGGCACCTGAAGGATATAAGCACTTGTGCCATTTCCATTGTCCAGGGTTTGCACTCTAAAACCTCTCCGGTTCGCCTCATCCAATGTGACCATCACTCTCCTTATGATGAAAGCCTTCAGACCCACGTCGGGGAAGAAGTTGCCCAGGGACACTTCAAAGTAATGGTTTTCTGGTACCGTTCCTGAAATATGGGGACGGGAAGTTTAGGATTTGATGGTCAGAGCACAGATGGACACAGATTATCATCATCTGCTGTGGGTATTATTCTGGGAGTTGTATTAACAGAAGACCCAATAACCCTTCCATTGAATAAGAAACATTCTAGGGCACCAGAAAGAAATCCAATATTAAATACATTCAACCATGCTCCTAGATGACCACAATAATGTAGCTCCAACTCCTCCTCTAGCTTGATGCAACACTCCTGTTTACAGCCCCCACCAGCTACTCCGAGGTGTAAGTTAGAACTCACTGTTAATGAAGATGGGCAGCAAGGGCATAAAAGGGGTATTAACTGGCTTAATAACAGAGTGCCTGGTGGTGTCAGCAGTGGTCCCTCGCCAATGGTGCACTAACAGGAGATGTATATGGTATGTGGTCCCATAGGTATTGTTCACAATATCACTCTGTAAGACAAAAGCAGAATGAAGTCAGGGCCACCAAGCCCCATAACTGTGCAAAAAGCGGTCTGCAAACCCAGGGCATGGAGGATAGTTTCAGGCATGACGCCCTCCTTATCTAGACATTAAATATAACATTTTTAATATGCAGGTTAACAAGGGTCACCGACGAAGCAGTCTCTGGCACCTCAAAACTTTTTGGACTTGCTTTAGCACATAACTGAATAGCACAGGGTACATAACTAGAAGTAGAATTGTGCCCCTTACCTCTGTATAACCACCAGGTGCACCGATTGGCACCGTCATGTTCACAGTGGTGGCATTCTTACCGAGGCTGTAGCCATTAGCTGCTATTACACTGGGGTCCAGCAACCTACCATCCACACCCATGGAAACCCCCCTGTCTTTATAAGCCACAAGGTCAAGAACCAGAGGGGTAACAATAGCCGGGGTCAGCCAGAAGATCGAGGTATTGGTTATGATAGGAGCATCTTTAGAAGGAAAGAAGGCAAGGTTAGACTTTTTTGTACTTTATAACTATACTTGAAGATCCAAAGATTGATGTAGGTTACATTGAGGAAGCTTTGCCTTGGCCCAATAACCCTTACCAACCAGTCAGCCCTTTGCTCATCACCTGATTGGTTGGTGCAGCAAATTTACCTGCATTATATTACATTGTTTAATGTCTTAAGCCATAAGGCTCTGCCACTTACCAGAAGGGCATGCAGTTGTGGTGTCCACAATGAGTCGAATTAAAGGCTGAGAATAGTACATCTTGGCTAGGATCACTTCAAGATTATAACTTCCAACCTACCAAAGAGATGTTTCTTTTTTGAGTTCTGGTCATGTGTACCTTCCCCGCCCCCAGTTTTTATACTATCCTCACCTTTATAATCCGAGACTCCGAGGTGTTGTAGGGGGCTCTGAAGACAACCCTGGTTGCAGTTGCGTTAAGCCCATAGCCCATCCTTTGTGCTTCTTCAGCACTCACCGTGATGGTAGTAAGATCTGGCATTTGGAACTCAACCTGCCATCTCTGAGATATTCCTCCCTCTGTCTGTCAACAGAAATACAATATTTCAAGGGCCAATTCCCCCCACTGTAAATTAGAAGTCACGAGGAGTCCCATAACGCTTACCACCGGCCACACTGCCTGCAAGTCTTCAGTCATCCAATCGATGATCCAGGGAACTATTCTTCTGACAGAGACCTGAGGAGACCAAAGTGTTGTTGCTGAAACATTTTCAGAACACCAAGTATCATATGGATATTTGATTCCATGTTTGTCTAATTGGTTTTAATGAGGACAAAATATCATGGGTTACATCTCAGCAATCTCGCTTTCAAGCCACTTCTGCAAAGTAGTCAAACTCAAGGGACATTGCTATGGGAGACTAAGAACACTTCTGGCTTCATAAAATACTTTAGTCATATTTAATTTTCCACAGCAGTTACATTCCTGTGGGTCAAACAAGATTCAGTGCCACAACAGCTTAGACCAAACCAGAAATAAATGTCAGTTTAAGGCTGCCTTCCCCAGTTTTTGTTCTTGCCACAGAGCCTTTGCCTTAAACAACCTCACATATCAAAAAAAGTTAATGGACATCTACTCAATGCAGTCACAGTCTAATGTTTTTCCTTCATGAGTCTGTACCTCTAGCAGTCATCAGATTTAGAAGAAACCAGAACACTATTGAATCAAAAAGAAAGGGTTGGTCTCACCTCCATGAAGTTCTCCTCACAGAGAACCTCCCGTACGTTCCATGGGTCAGTGATCCTGCAGGACAGTGACACTGGGTAAGGGATGAATCCGCCATCTTGTCTTATGAGAATCTGAACCTTAAGGTCAAATTGGAGGTCGTTCTACAGGGAAGAGGCAGTGGCGTAAGGAAAACCACCAAGATAAAGGCAACTACCTTGGTGTACAGCGAGAGGATACCCACCACGTTTACAACCCAACATGCCAAAAAGGAGATTCTCATTTCCAGATTGGCGTATATGTCATTAGTTATGGAATAGCCACACCGTGAAGCAAGTTCATCATCAAGCAGAACTGGCGTTCCAGTTTCATCTGCAATAAAATGGAGGTTACATCCAAGCTCTTGAAGGAACAATG
Source organism: Xenopus borealis (assembly GCA_024363595.1). Taxonomy (NCBI): domain Eukaryota; kingdom Metazoa; phylum Chordata; class Amphibia; order Anura; family Pipidae; genus Xenopus; species Xenopus borealis. The sequence goes on along the minus strand of CM044436.1, from coordinate 124,159,250 downwards.
TTAATCTTTCATGGAGACACAGTTGCTCCTCACATACACTCAAGTCACAAGGGTGGTCCAAATGGTAAACCAAAAAACAACTCTTAATCAAGCCGACTATGAAGATTTTCAGAATTACTTATATTAGATATCTTAATCAAGCTGAACTTTTGTTTGGTCTACTTACTGACAACTTCTAAGTGCCATTCTTTTGATCCTATAAAGTTCTTGTCCACCCATATCCAGAAGGTGCGATTCATACACTCTGCCTTGGATGCACCTGCATGAGACATTTAATTTACCACCACGTGTGTCCTATTATCAGCCTCCAATGCTCCTTGGACTGAGGGAATACACCTACAATAATCATTTTACAGAGCCATTATTTCCCTCTTCTCTTCTGCTACCAGCATAAAGGAGGTCAGAATTCCTCAAGCCCCATGCGTGTTTGAGGGCTAATGATTCAGAGCTGTACAACCTAAAGTCTTGACCTCTAACAGATAGAAAAATGGTCTGAAACAAGAATGCTTTTAATTTAGAGAATTGTAATGATCTTGCAGGGAAGACATCACATCCAACAAATGTATTTGCTTAGAGAGCTGGTGGGAAAGTTGGACAGTAACATTGCAGTAGATGTGGTCTACAAAGCCTTTGGTGAGGCTGGAGAGATTGCCAGGGCTTTAGGTATTTTTGAAGTTTGAACTGAGCATGTGCAGTGCCACTGGCACACCTTCTAACATGGGGCCTGTTATGGGGCTGCTGAACCCAAGGGCTGGTACAGGAAGTGGAGTATATAATATATCTATGTTATTATTACATATTATTACACATTCTATTACTCACCACTGGGGAAATAGGCAGAAAGCACAAAGCTGGGCAGCAACAAACACAGCCAGACAAACCTAAATAAAATGACCAAAGAGAACTTTATAGTATTTACTTTATAACAAATTAGCATCCACTTAAATCACTGGGCAGTTTTATCTTTCTGAACTTCATTAGCATCAGTGCTTACTTGTACCCCGGGTACCCCTGGAACTATAGTGACACCCCAATGTTTCTATATATCTGTAACCTTGTTATGAGCTAAGGGGGCCCAGTCTGAAGGTCAGTTAGGGGGAGATTTGGGGTGAGTGCTTATTTGTACCCTGGGTACCCCTGGAACTATAGCAGGGTAACAGTTACCCCAAAGTCTCAGGTGTATAGAAAACATTACATATAAATATGCTCAAAGATTGCATTAAATTAGTAAGTAGAGCAACAACATGTGGATGTGGACTAAGGTCTTAGGGATGAGAAGAAAACTAAACTCGTATATTGGGGCCAAACCACAAATGCTCCTCTCTGGGTGCAACTCCCAATCTACATGGCAGCACATGGACACTCACATACAAATACACTCACACAGACACTCACACAGACACTCACACAGACACTCACACAGACACTCACACAGACACTCACACAGACACTCACACAGACACTCACACAGACACTCACACAGTAAATGAGTTGCACTTACCTGAGCAGGTGGGTAAAAGCCATTATTTGGTGCCTGCGACAGGCGAGGGGGATCCCGCAGAAACTGTCAGTTCCTCATTAAAATCACAGAACTCTAAGGCCAAACAGGGATCTGATCATTTCTCTGTGACTTTGCAGAGAGTTCTGAGCTTGTTAATTAACCTGAGCCCAATTAGTCAGTAATGCCCCTCCCATTTAACCCTTTCTGTTCTGCTGAGGATCTGTCTCAGTGGGGGAATTCACTAAACAAGTGATGGTGGCCAATCAGCAGTGAGTTCTGATCATTCAAATGTGCAGCAGAGAGGATCATGGGACATAGTGGGCTGCAGTCGGTGTAGGTGCAGGGAAGAGTCAGGTGGTTGGGAGGGGGTGCTGGGAGTTGTAGTGAGCTACACTGGCCTAACCATTATCACACACTCAGGCCCTTTTCACTATGGATTTTTATTTATTTATTTATTTTCACCATTTTTATGTCTCTTAACTTTTTTTCCCTATCCATGTGCAACGACTTCATTAAGCCCAACAGACCTTAGTTTAGAAAGCAGTCGTTTGTGGGGCACGGTATCAAACGCTTTGGCAAAATCCAAATATATTACATCTACTGCCCCCCCACTATCCAGTATCTTACTTACCTCATCATAAAAAGCAATCAAATTTGTCGGGCATGACCTATCCTTCATAAAGCCATGCTGATTGCTGCTCATAATGCCATTCCCTAGGACAACATTTTGAATGTGATCCCTTAACAAGCCTTCAAATAATTTGCCCACCATTGAGATGAAGGTCCAGGGAGTGGTGTTGAACCTCAGCAGTAAGTACAGATCTGTTATCTTGAGTTCTTTACATTGATATTTTAGTAAGTAGGCTTTGTGTTCCTGATTAAGGGGCAGATTTATCAAGGGTTGAATAGAAAAAAAAATTTTATTTGAATTTCGAGTTTATTTTAGTGTAATTAGACTAGGGAATAGTCCAAATTCAATTCAAATTTAATTAAAAAAATCGAATTTTTCAATTTATCATGAAGAGGCAGATTTATCAGGGGTCGAATTGAAAAATTTATTTTTTAAATTTGAATTTCGAGTTTATTTTAGTGTGATTAGGCTAGGGAATAGTCGAAATTCAATTCAAATTTAATAAAAAATTAGAATTTTTAAATTTTTCATGAAGAGGCAGATTTATCAAGGGTCGAATTTCGAGTTTATGGGAGTTTCTAAAAACTGGTAGCAGCAGGGGTTGCCGTTTCCCCATTTTTTCTGAGCACCAGAGTCTCTATTCGAAGGGCCAGGGAGTGCGAGTACATACTGGATTTTTCTCAGTTTCTAAAAACTCCCATAAACTAAAAATTAGAATAATTCACATTTTTAAAATTCAGGTGAATAGGAGCAACCTGCAAATTGGAACCAAATTCAAATCAAATTTGATTCGATTTTTTTTTCACCAAAAATTAAAAAAAAAAACATTTAAAAAAAATGTATTTTTTAAAAAGTCCACTAAACTACTCCAAATTTATTGTAGGTTGTCCCCCATAGGCTTAAACACCAATTTGGCAGGTTTTAGATGACTAATAGTCAAATTCGAATTCTTAAAGGGACATTACTTGACAAATTTGAAAATAAAAATTTCAATTTTTTTAAACATTCTAATTGAATTTGGACTATTCCCTAGTCAAATTACACTAAAATAAACTCAAAATTTGATTCAAACATTTGAATTTTCAATTCGACCCTTGATGAATCTACCCCTTAATGTACTATGGTAATAGTACAAATTCCATTTGAATTTGAGAAAAGAATCAAAAATTTCTATATCAAAATCTGTCATGTACCGTATCTTTAAAAATTCAACTTCGACTATTCACCATCTAAAACCTGCCGAAGTGCTATTTTAGCCTATAGGTCAAATCATGTGTGAACACATTGAGCTGTCCTTGAGTCTAAGGGGCAGATTTTCAAAAAGATTTGAATTTTCGAATGTTTTTGAAGACCACTTCAACCAGTGAATTTTGAATATTCGATCGAATCAAATAATTAGAATAAAAATCTATTCGAATATTCGACAGTCGAATTACTTCCCCTTTAAATTTTTATTCGACTGCCTAGTTCGCAAGATCAAAGCTACTGAATTGGCTTTTATTATTTTTGAAAAAAAATTAGATCGAATCGTTAAAATCATCCGAATCGTTCGATACAAACGATTTTATCAATCGATTGAATATTTTCTATTTTTATTCCCCAACAATTCCCAGCTATTCACATGGCCAAATTCAAGGTTTTAACTCTCGAATTCGACCTTACCACACTTAGGGGCAAATTTACTATTATTCCCGAAAATTTGCTCGACCAAATTCGTAATTCGATAAGCATTCGACCATCGAATGCTTATCAAATTGTTTTAGGCTATCATTTTGCTTGATATCCGATTCCTCGTTGAATTTGTAGAATTGGATACCGATCGTTCGATTTCACGGAAAAATTGTGAAATTTCCTTCGTGTCCGAAAAATTTGTACGATTCGAACGATCGAACGCTCTGATTGTACGAATGGTATTCGAGCAGGACTTAGCCTCAGAAGCCTATTGGGATCTTCCCATAGGCTTCTATTGCAATTCGGTAGGTTCAATCTGGCAAAATAGGCAGTCGAATAACTTTTGATTTATCGAATTTTGATTCCTTCGATCATCGAATGATCGAATATCCGATCATTCGATCTATTCAATCTATTCGATGATCGAAGAGGCCAAATTTGCATATCTGATTTCATGAAAAATTCGTATGATCGGTATTCGATCGAACTTCGATCATTTCACTTGAATTTCGTAAATCGGCCCCTTTGTCTTAGAAACCTATGGGGGGCTTCCCATAGGCTTCTATTCCAATTGGGTAGGTTCAATCTGGCGAAGTAGGCAGTCGAATAACTTTAAAATTTTGATTCCTTCGATCATCGAATGATTGAATTATCGAATAGCCGATCATTCGATTTATTCAATCGAAGAGGCCAAATTTGCATATCCGATTTCACGAAAAATTCGTACGATCATTATTCGACTGAATTCGATCAAACTTCGATCATTTCACGTGAATTTCGTAAATTTGCCCCTTAAAGTGTGAAGATGTAAAACCATCCTGGAGTCTTCACGAGGTGCACCTGGAGTTTGTGAAGCTTCTTGGAGTGGGAAATGTTATGGTTATTGGTCTTGCATCTTAGATGCAGGGAACATCTGAAGCAAGTTCATCCACAAACAAGACCTGTGCATCAATCCAGGATATTTCAGTTACAGTAGCTTTCACCTCACTACTTGCTTCTCCTTATAACCAGCAGCATGCTGGGTAAAGTTCAGCTGTAAAGTAGTAGTAGTGCAAGGAGTATTTGAGTTCTAACATCTGACAATGAAGGAACATGGAGTCAGAGGGATAATTAAGCAGAGGTCAGTAAATGATATCTGCTGATGGTCTGCTATTAGTGCAAACTCTTTTTTCATTTCATTACCCCCTAGTTTACACTAGATTTCATTACTTTAAGTCATGGACTGATGGGAGATGAGCCGTCATTTTGTAAATGTATAGTTATACCAATTCTACTTTCCTGGTCCAGGAACCTCATAATGCCATAATAATGCTCATAATGTCATTCACTAGGACAACATTTTGAATGTGATCCCTTAACACGCCTTCAAATAATTTGCCCACCACAGATGTCAAACTTACTGGCCTATAATTGCCAGGCTGAGATCGTAATTCCTTTTTAAATATTGGGAAGACATCAGCTTTCCTCCAATCCATTGGCACCATACCAGATGAAAGTGAAACTCAGAACCCATGGGTGTATACCATCATGCCCTGGAGCATTGTTTACATTAATTTTTATTAAAGCTTTATGAATCATATCCTGAGTCAGCCACTGACTAGATTGAGCTGAGTCATTAGTGCAGCTATGAAGTGAGCCTGGGAACTCACACTCTATTGTATACACGGAAGAAAATATTAGCTTTTCCAAAATGCCTGGTTTTTGTTGCCCCAGTATATATTTGTTTTTTGCACCAGACATTAAATGAAATAACATTATGGTCACTATTACCCAGGGGTTCAATGACTTGCACATTTGCTATAAGTTCTGGGTCATTAGAGATCACTAGAATAGCATTATTTCTGGCTCCTCAACAACCTGTGCCATAAAATTGTCATGTAACAGTTTATAAACTTATTCCCATTAATTGATCCGGCAGTACTGTTGCTCCAGTCAATATCTGGGTAATTAAAGTCCTCCATTATCATTACTTTACAGAAACCAGCAGCTTTTTCTATTTGCATCAGGAGCTTAGCCTCCTCCTCCTCACTTACATTAGGGGGTCTATAACATACCCCTACAATTAATTTGTTGGACAATTAGTGAAGAATTCTACCCATAAGACTTCTGCCCCCTCATTCTCTAACACAGTGATCCCCAACCAGTAGCTCGTGAGTAACGTTTCTCTCCAACCCCTTGGATGTTGCTCCCAGTGGCCTCAAAGCAGGTGATTATTTTTGAATTCCAGGCTTAGAGGCAAGTTTTGGTTGTATAAAAAACAGATGTCCTGCCAAACATTCTCTCCTGTAGCTGCCAGTCCATATAGGGGCTACCATTAGCCAATCAGAGCTCTTATTTGACATCCCCATGGACTTTTTCATGCTTGTGTTGCTCTCCAACTCTTTTTTAAATTTAAATGTAAACGAGTAAAAAAGGTTGGGGACCCCTGCTCTAACATAACCTCCTCCTTTATATAAGCTTTTAAATCCTGGGACACACAAAGCAATTGGTTGTCAGGGCCCCCTTATAAGTTAAAAAAAACATTGCCCCCCTTACAAGTTAAAAAGAAACATTGTCGCCCCAGAGAATATTAAAAAAAACATTGGTGGCAGGGGCCTATAGGGTATTAAGATAATGCATTGATGTTCAGTAGAACTGAACTCGTGGCTTCAAGCCTTTAGCTTCGGCTCCTTTTTGTGGCTTCAGACTTTTTGTGGCTTTGGGACTTCAATTTCGGCTCTGTTTGCGGCTTTGGGTCTTCAGTACTTTGGGAATTCAGCACTTTGGGACTTCAGCTCTTTGGGATTTATGCCCTATACAACAGTACCCCCTGTGCCCCCCCTCTGTTCCGACTGCCACGGCACACGCTCAACCTGCTCTTTTAGTAGTATGCTTTTTTAGTAATATGTCATAAATAGAAAACTGCCATTTTAAAAAAAGGGCCACCCCCTGAGATTGGATGATCGTGTACACAAATAAACCATGTATGTTAGGTCACATGAGCCAATTAACAGACAGTTCTGTCTTTTGCCTCCACACTTCTTCCTGTTACTGTTAGGGCTGCAGTATTTCTGGTCAGCTGATCTCTTCCTGTTACAGTTAGAGCTGCAGTA
>CM044436.1:124135469-124149263 GCA_024363595.1 Xenopus borealis | reverse complement strand
AGGTGATCTCTTCCTGTTACAGTTAGAGCTGCAGTATTTCTGGTCATGTTATCTCTTCCTGTTACAGTTACAGCTGCAGTATTTCTGGTCAGGTGATCTCTGAGGCAGCAGACAGGCCATCATGAAAAGGTGGGTGAAGGCAAGCGATGTAAAAGGGCAATATGTCCTTAAGTATATATTCCAGTTTGGTAATATGCCACTTAATTTGATATAAACTGTTGGTATAATTTTCCTCTAAGTGAGTATTACAGGAAAAGCTGCAATTAGTCTGCCTCACCCCCTGCAGGGTAACACAGTAACGTTAAGTCATACGTGAAATTACTGACTCTATCTGGCTTTCTTGCAGCCTGTCCAATAGCAGTACAGTGGGAGGGGCATCCCTGGCTCCACCTTTTCCCTGAACCCCGGAGAACTTCAGCCGGTTCCTATGCACCTATAGCTCCACAATCCTGCTATCTTTGGGTGACATCAGACTGATGCTATGCAGAGGGGGAGGAGCAGATTGATGGAACTGTGTGTTTGGGGGGGGGAGTGAACAAGTAGTTAAAAAGAAGTATTGGTGAATTGCTGTTGAGTGTAACCAATCAGAATCCAAAGCGATGGCAGGAAGCATGTGACAGAAGTGGCCATTTTGTAATAGTCTTCTGTGTATATATATATTTTTTCTTGTAATCAGCTTTATTCATGAAGGAGAGAAATTGCAGGATTAATTCCTGGGAATCATGTGACCCACCTAGCCACGCCCTCTAATGATAAATACCGCAGGTTCTGCTTCGTACTACCCGGAGTAATCTCTGTTTCTCTGCGGCTCTAACCTGAATTCTCTTCTTGTGACCCCTGGGTCAGGGAGTCTGGGTGGGGGGCGACGGCTGGTTCTGCTCCCAGTGGCTCCTCCTCCAGTTCCCCTGGAATTAGAATGGATCAAGTCACAACTCCATATAAAGTACCTGAAGGCCAAGTGTTTTTATACAGGTCATGGAACTCCAAGGTGACTTCTAACATCCTCATATTTTACAAGAAGGGGAACTTTATTTATTATAATACACAAGTTTTAGTGAGTCATGTGACAAAAATGACATCACTACTAACTAATGACATCACCAGTCACCCTTATAAGGATATAAGTAAAACATATTTATGGCTTTTGTGTATTATATAGGACTAAAGCTTCACTTTCATATGGAAATGTTTGTGCTTACCTCCTGGCACCACCTCCATAGTGGCCCTGGTCTCCTCCGGAGTCTGTAGGTGTGCGGCCGGCAACTGAACCCAGGGATTGGGCATGGGGGGCTGGTTGGCATGTTGCACTATGGCAAGGAAGATGTTTAATGGGAAACGCCGTGCCAGACCTGGGGGCAAACAAACTCACTGTAATTGTGCCCTAATGGTAGTGACAGGCCCATATGGGAACCAAATGCCTTAATAGCATAATTATTTAAAGGAGAACTAAACCCTAAAAATGTAAGAGGCTAAAAATGACATATTTTATATAGTGAACTTATTGCAGGAGGCTAAAGTTTCAGCTTGTCAATAGCAGCAATGATCCAGGACTTGAAACTTGTCACAGGGGGTCACCATCTTGGAAAGTGTCTGTGACACTCACATGCTCAGTGGGCTCTGAGCAGCTGTTGAGAAGCTAAGCTTAGGGGTTGTCACTAATTATCCAGCAGCAGAAAATGAGCTTCCCTGGCTGTAATATAAGCTGATGCTACAGGTTTGCTGATGATTAAATTGTGATGTGTCTAATGATGTGTATTAATGACTAATCAGCCTTATATTGTGACTATATTTCTATGACACTATCAGGTGTATATTGTGAGTGGGTCCCTAAGCTCAGTAAGTGACAGCAGCACAGAGCATGTGAATCAGTGAATCAGTAGAAAAGAAGATGGGGAGCTACTGGGGCATCTACTGGGACTGAGACACACATCTTTACTGCTAAAGGGCTGTGGTTGGGCTGGTACACAAGCTGGGACACACCTGAATATCTGGAAGTGCTCTGGCCCTTAATAAAATCTCCCAGGTGTGGGTGTCAGGTGCTCAAACTGGATGACCTTCGCCTGCCCTTCAGGTCCAATATGCCATGTAAAGTAAAGCCAGTAGCACACTGATATTCTTGTGAAAGCAATTAAGTGGTTTATTTATTTAGCCCATATGCATACACAAAGGGGCAACGTTTCGGACTCCACTGAGTCCTTTATCCACTGAGTCCTGGTACACAAGCACAAAACATCATGTACAACATTTATACTCACTTCTTTACTTAGGCTTTACTTCTCCTTTAAAGGGAGACTTCTGTATAGGAATAATGTGCCATACGGAAGGGTCAAAACTAAATGTCTCTTACCAACACTGCTGAACAGCAGCATCAGGATCAGGAGGTCTCTGGGAAGGTGCAGGATCATGGCTCTGTACTTCACTAAGTATATAGTGTGAGTATATAGTGTGAGTATATAGTGTGAGTATATAGTGTGAGGATAAAGTGTGAGGATATAGTGTGAGGATATAGTGTGAGGATATAGTGTGAGGATATAGTGTGAGTATATAGTGTGAGGATATAGTGTGAGGATATAGTGTGAGTATAAAGTGTGAGTATAAAGTGTGAGTATAAAGTGTGAGTATATAGTGTGAGTATATAGTGTGAGTATATAGTGTGAGTATAAAGTGTGAGTATATAGTGTGAGGATATGGTGTGAGGATATGGTGTGAGTATATGGTGTGAGTATATGGTGTGAGTATAAAGTGTGAGTATAAAGTGTGAGTATAAAGTGTGAGTATAAAGTGTGAGTATATAGTGTGAGTATATAGTGTGAGTATATAGTGTGAGTATATAGTGTGAGTATATAGTGTGAGTATATAGTGTGAGTATATAGTGTGAGTATAAAGTGTGAGGATAAAGTGTGAGGATATAGTGTGAGTATAAAGTGTGAGTATATAGTGTGAGTATATAGTGTGAGGATATAGTGTGAGGATATAGTGTGAGGATATAGTGTAAGTATATAGTGTGAGTATATAGTGTGAGTATAAAGTGTGAGTATATAGTGTGAGGATATTGTGTGAGGATATAGTGTGAGGATATAGCGTGAGTATATAGTGTGAGTATATAGTGTGAGGATATAGTAGTGTGAGTGAGTATATATATACATATATATATAGAGAGAGAGAGAGAGGGGGGGGCAAATGCTGAGCCTCAGGAATCTCTATATCTTTATAAGGAAAAATCAGTGTGACCTACTGGTTCTGCTCTGTCAACTCTGAACAATAATGTCACCAGAACCAGGAAGCCAACTGCCAGCTGGAACCTTCCGTTGACATTTGCGTTATTACTGTGCAACTCGTTTGTGATTAGGGTTGGCACCTTTTCTTGAAAATAAATACTGGACTTCCTATATTTTTATGTATTTTCCCTATTAAAGTGATACTGACACATTCCTAACAAAATAGGAACGTGTTGGTATCAGTGAAGAGAAGCTGCATGTGAAATATAAGCATCTGAAAGCCTCCCAAATCCGCCCGGCCCGGCAAACCTTAGCAACAGCGACCCTCCAACACCAGTAAATCATCTCACTGAGTTGTTTCACTTACACTGGGCTGGGGGCAGTGCAATCCCTCCATAGGCTGGAGTCTGTTTCTGGAGTGATGGCTCCGCCCCCAGCCCAGCGTAACTGAAACAACTCCGCAAGATGATTAAATGGTGTCTGAGGGTCGCCATCACTAAGGTTCACTGGGCTGGGGGTGGCTTTGGTAAGCTTTCAGCTGCTTATATTTTGCACACGGCTTCTTTTCACAGACACCGCCATGCTCCTATTTTTATAGGAACGCATCAGTAGCACTTTGATAACATTGGGCTCAGGCTTCATTTTTAGTGGCCTGGCCAGTAAAATACAGTACGGTAATTCATCTGCTGGTTTCAACTCTTACGGTAACAGGAAGAAGTATGGAAGCAAAAGACACACCTCTGTCTGTTAATTGGCTCATGTGACCTAACTTTATAGTTTCTTTGGTATGTTTGTGTGCACCGTGAATCATACGATCCCAGGAGGCTGTCCGTATTTTTTAAAATGGCTATTTTCTATTTATGATTACCCAATGGCACATGCTACTAAAAAAGTGTATTTTTATGAAAATGGTTTATTTACATGAAGCAGGGTTTTTACATGAGTTGTTTTATGTTATAACTTTTTATAGAGACCTACATTGTTCAAGGGGTATAGTTTTCCTTTAAGCAAAATGTAGCCCATGTCCTTCAGGTAGGGTTGCCACCTTTTCTGGAAAAGAAATACCGGCCTTCCTATATATTTATCTTTTTTCCTATTAATAACATTGGGATCAAGCATCAAAAATACCGGCCAGGCCAGGTGGCAACCCTAGGAGCAACACGCGGATGGACAGGAGCCTGAAAAAAATGGTAAGTGCTGAGAGAACTGGGGGCAGGTCAGGGGCTTTTATTAGTACCAGCATCCTACTGTTAGGGTTGCCACCTGGCCGGTTTTGACCCGGACAGCCCGGTATTTTGAAGGGCTGCCCGGGTCAATACTTCCTGCCCGGTTTTCCAAATAAGGAAAACCGGGCGGGATTAGCTTGATTGCTGCCGCGATTGGCCGATCGGCGATCGAGTTGTCATAGCTCTGCCCATGACGTCATGGGCCCGCCCACCGACATCATGGGTCCGCCCACCGATGTCATGGGCCTGCCCCCCTGTCCGGGTTCAGCCACAGGAGAAGGTGGCAACCCTACCTACTGCGCATGCGCACCCCTTTTTGAAGGGGTAAGTAGGGACTTAGGGGCAATAGGGGTAGGCTAGGGGGGCCTACTGGGTGGGTGGGTGGGGGATTTGACTTAGCGCTTGGAGGTTTCCTTACCCTTTAAGGGTATTACAAATTAACGCCAACTACTGGCCCTGGCCTTGACAGGAGTTTTACTGGCCGGGTGGCAACTAGGGTTGCCACCTTTTCTTTAAAAAAATACCGGCATTCCTATATATTGATCTTTTTTCCCTATTAATAACATTGAGATCGGACATCTAAAATACCGGTCAGGCCGGTAAAAAACCGGCCAGGTGGCAACCCTAGTGGCAACCCTAGGTAGGACTCATCATGGGGACATCCGTGCTGAGCACTTGGCTGCTTGAAAACACATTTGTGGGCTTTGAAATTACAAGGGTTGTGTATTAGGGTTGCCACCTTTTCTTGAAAAAAATACCAGCCTTCCTTTATATTTATCTTTTTTCCCTGTTAATAACATTTCACTTTTATACTGGGCAGGTGGCAATCCTGTTTATATTTAGAGTTGCTGGCTGTGATACTCCTACAAGGGAAAGCAATGGCACAACAAGTGATGTGTGGAGTGTGGTGTCTATGCAGCTTCTCTATTGGCAACAAGAATAACAGCAGCAGACAGGAAGCAGCTTTACGTGGTGCTGCTGCTGAGTGTGACTAGAATACACCTAGTGACTGTGTTCAACAAACAATGAGGCACGGTCTTCATCGTCTTATATAATAATAATTCTAAGTCAGCGTGCCCTCAGTAAAGATGTCTCCTCCCCTATCACGAAGGCTAGCGCTGCCCAGTTGGCAAATGGACATCCAGGCCTCAGATTCCTTAAGCGACAGCGTTTGCCCGCACTTATCATGGCGGCTGCTCTATTTTAACCGCGTACATTTCCCTTTAGCAAGATGTCCGCTCTAGTTACCCACCCTACGTCAGCAGCCAGCGCGGCTCTATCCTCACACTGTCTGACCGGCGGCCGGTGTCACCTTGGGGGTCTCTCCGTCCAGTCAGTAGCAAGATGGCAGAAGCAGGGAGGCAGCGGACCTCCCCCAAGGCTGTGAAGTTTCTGTTCGGGGGACTGGCAGGGTAATGCCCTTGGGAAAGGGGGGTGGGGGGCAATGAGAGCAGAGGACGCTAGTTTTTCTATATGTCACCCCCCGTACTGCTTTATGGTATGACCCGAGCTGCTGCTATATATATATGTGTGAGCAGGGCTTCTCTGTGGTACGTTTCTGTCACTTCCATACGTGTGTGTGTGTCCCTATAGGAATGTGTGACACACTATTGTGCCTGATTATTTGCCCACTGCCAGGCCTTCTGTGGTGTTTTCATTCTCACAGGCTCTTTATTTATTCCTGTCTGTTTATTAAAGTCGCTTCATCGCCTCATACACCTAAATGTGACCTTTCCTGATCCCCCAAGTGACACTTTTATTTGTGCTCGTGCCGTAAAGCAAAGAGGAGGGCTGCTACATCTGTGTGGTGTATATTTATATCTGTATACAATAATATTTCTCTGTGTATATATATATATATATAGTGAATAAAGTACCCCCTCTTGTAAAATATAAGGATATTTTAAGTTACCGAGGAGTTTCATGACCTTCGGCCTCGTGTTTTTATACAGGTCATGGAACTCCGAGGTAACTTCTAATATCCTCATATTTTGCAACTGGGGGTACTTTATTTATTATAATACACAAGTTTCAGGGAGTCATGTGACAGAAATGACATCAGAACTCACCGTTTATAACTGATGACATCAGAACTCACCGTTTATAAGGATATAATTTACAAGATATTTACGGCTTTTGTGTATTATTTATATATATATATATATATATATATATATATATATATATATTTCTCTGTGTGTTAGGGTTGCCACCTCGCCGGTATTTGTATGTATGTATATATATATATATATAGTGGTGTATACAGGCCCCTGTTTGTGTCCCTAGGATGGGGGCGACGGTGTTTGTGCAGCCGCTGGACCTGGTGAAGAACCGCATGCAGCTGAGTGGGGAAGGAGCCAAGACCAAGGAGTACAAGACCAGTTTCCATGCAGTGGGCAGTATCCTGCGCAACGAGGGGCTCCGAGGCATCTACACGGGGTGAGGGGCAACTGTCATGGCCGACCACAGTGAGAAAAGTGAAGGGACGCTCTGTGTGCGGTGAGCGTAGCGCAGCATGCTAAAACAAGCCCCTCCCACAACCATAAGCCGCACCCATTATTATATTAAACCTCACGCCAATACTTTCTGGTTTCACCCACTTTAAAGCAAAACCATTTTGGTATTCTCTTCTAATGCGCAGTATATATAGATTCACCTCAGTATGTGACCTGTAGGGACCCCTTAAACAGAAATGTGATTTTTCTTGTCCGTCAATCCAAATTCTGCCTGTGTATTGTTTCCTAACACAACGCAACCCTATCATATTCTATATTACCCACGATTATTTCATATATATATATATATATCATTCTCTCGCTTTTCCTTAATCTGCTGCTGTTTAATACCTTCATTTTCTCTTGTTTCCCCTCTTTTCTTCTTCTTCTCTCAGTTTTTCTATAACCCTCTCTGATGCCTCCACCTTCTTTATCTGTTTAACACTTCTCTATCTCTTCTCTGTTTCTCTCCTTTTATCTTCTATTATTTAACTAGATTTTATTTTACCTCTGCGTTGTATTTGCATGCAAAAGTGGAGAGGAGCAAAAGAAGGTTCCGGGATGCAAAACGCAAAACTCTTGATACTATGTCACAAGTGAAGGGCTGGCATCCCTGTGCACCCCCTCCCTAAATCCGACACTTATTTGGGGGGGACAATTACAGCTTGTCAGCAGCTCCTTGGTGGAGGCGGGGCGTGGGTTCCTATGAGGTAACGCTCTAATCACAGCACCTAATGTAAACACTGAAATAACTTCAATGAGCCAGTGAGCTTACACCTCTCCCCTGATTTCCAGGGTGGCACTTTCTATTGGAGGCGGTGCTTAGAGCTGACAGATAGGAGGCATTGCTTGAGTCGCTCCTGTCTGCTATTAATACTGGACTGGGTTCTGACACTCCCAATAGTCACTTGTGTGCCCAATGCGCAGCACCCTCATCACTGTGCCCTACACCCGTGTGTGGCCCAGAGGGGTGGGGAGGCGGGGCTACTGATAAGGTTGCCACTTGGCTAGTAAAAATGATGGTTGATCCCAATGTTATTAACAGGGAAAAAAGATAAATATATAGGAAGGCGGGGATTTTTTTGAAGAAAAGGTGGCAACCCTAGGTACTGAGTGGGCAAGCTCTTCAGGAGTTAGGAACTAGGGGCAGCCAGGGACAAGAAGAAGTGCTTGATGCCCCCTAGGATCATGACTCTTCTGCCAACCCCTAAATCCTGCTTGGTACAACTAAATCATTAGGTTTGTGTTACAGATCCAGAATACCAGAGTAAGGCAAAGCGTCGGCACCTTATGGGGCGCTACTGTATTCCTGATGCCCCATAGGTCCAACCAGCTACACAAAGACTGTGACGCATAATACAGGGGCTAGTGCCATGTAACATGTTGGCAAACAAATGGCCCTTTAGAGAATATCCAGTGGCTCATTGGGAAATGGGGTGGCAACAAGCACAGGAAAAGAGCAGACTCTGTATATTAAAGGGATACTGTCATGGGAAACCGTTTTTTCTCAAAACACATCAGTTAATAGTGCTGCTCCAGCAGAATTCTGCGCTGAATACTTTTTTTTGACATATTGTCAGTTTCCCAGATTACCTCAGTCATGTGACTTGTGCTGGGATAAGCTTCAGTCACTCTTTACTGCTGTACTGCAAGTTGGAGTGATATCACCCCCTCCATCCCCCACCCAGCAGCCTAACAACAGAACAATGGGAAGGTAACCAGATAACAGCTCCCTAACACAAGATAACAGCTGCCTGGTAGATCTAAGAACAACTCTCAATAGTAAAATCCAGGTCCCACTGAGACACATTCAGTTACATTGAGTAGGAGAAACAACAGCCTGCCAGAAAGCAGTTCCATTGTGAAGTGCTGGCTCTTTCTGAAAGCACATGACCAGGCAAAATGACCGGAGATGCAGCTACACACCAATATTACAACTAAATACACTTGTTGGTTCAGGAATGACATTTTATACTGTACAGTGAATTATTTTCAGTGTAATCAGTGTCATTTAGAAATTAAAACTACACCATAAAAATCACGTGAGGATCCCTTTAAGAATGAGTCCCAGTCGCTGTTGTCTGATTGTGTTTTGTTTTCTCTCGGGGGCAGTTTATCGGCCGGGCTGCTGCGTCAGGCCACCTACACCACCACGCGCCTGGGCATATACACCATACTGTTTGAGAAGTTCACAAAGGCTGATGGGACTCCCCCCAACTTCTTGATGAAAGCTGCTATTGGAATGACTGCTGGGGCCACTGGCGCTTTTGTGGGGACCCCGGCAGAGGTTGCACTAATCAGAATGACCGCCGACGGCAGGTAAGTGAAAGAGCTGGGGTAGAACCATGTGTTAGAGTGCAGTTCAGCAATAGAAGAGATGTGAGGCAGAATGAATTGGCGGGTACTGTATGGCAGTGATTTTCAACCTTGTGCCTCCAGCTGTTAAGGAACTACAAGTCCCACAATGCAATGAAGGAGTCTGACAGCCACAGTCAGGCAAATGCATTGTGGGACTTGTAGTTTCTTAACAGCTGGAGGCACAAGGTTGAAAATCACTGCTGTATGGAATGGGGCACTGAAGGGCAAGTGAGGGGCAGGGGGTGTGGCAAGAGGGGTGGCTCAGGCAGAGTCAATATGGGCTCACAACAACACAACCAGAATGTTCCAGATGCCACGTTGTGCCCTTATCAGTGTTGTGGGTACAATGTGCCCATTATGTGCCGCAGGGGGTGTGGCTAGAGGGGTGGCTCAGGCAGAGTCAATATGGGCTCACAACAACACAACCAGAATGTTCCAGATGCCACGTTGTGCCCTTGTCAGTGTTGTGGGTACAATGTGCCCATTATGTGCCGCCCAGGGGAAACTTTGACACTGAAAGGGGGGGGTCTCTGTAGTGGCAGCGTGGGTATCTGCAACTGAAGCGACGACCAGAGAGCATTTAATTGTGACCTTGCTGCATTATTGAGTGCAAGCTCACCTGTCTCAGGGATATGTTCCAAATAAAGGAGAGAGTACGAGCCCTTAGATCTGGCACAGTTTAGAGGTTATCGGTGTGGGTGCCAGTGTCTGTGTGTGGCACATGATCTTATGTGAATGAGACTGGCATCATCAGCACACTGGGGAGCTGGCAGTTATATATTCAATGTGTGGGGGGGCGGGGCTGTAGCACAGACACCAGTAGCTGGCCTGGCACACTGTGGGCAGAGATCAGAGCCAAGTATTTAGGTGCGAATGTGAGGGAGGGAGTGGCACATATAGTCTCAGGGCCCTGGCACATATTGCACACACGCGTCACACATACACGCATCACACATACACGCGTCGCACATACACGCATCACACATACACACATACATGCATCACACATACACGCATCACACATACACGCGTCGCACATACACGCATCACACATACACGCATCGCACATACACGCGTCGCACATACACGCATCACACATACACACATACACGCATCACACATACACACATACACGCATCACACATACACGCGTCGCACATACACGCATCACACATACACGCATCACATACTGCTGAGCTGAGGCTCATGGATGATGAATAATGTGGGCATGAGACATATTCTTAATCAGGGGTTAAACAACCACGGGTACATCCACTACACAGGGGGCTTAGGGGCCCCAAAGGGCGTGGCCTAGAATACCTGCTGTACGTGGCACAGAGCTTGGAGCACAACTCAGCACTGGATTGTTGGCTCCCTTTATATATATATTATATATTGATCTGTATAATTGTCTGTTCCTCAGGGATGTATCTACAGTATAGGGCTGGGGGGGTAAGGTAGAAGGTAGGTTAGGGCAGGTCTCTGGAATTTCAGGTACACAAGAGTCCCAAGCAGCCCCCCACCAGCCCACTAAACACTGACTTTCTATGGCACCTTATAGCATTTGCCAGAACCCACAGATTGCCAGTCCAGATGTGGGTTAGAGGTTCCTCGGGGGAGGAGCATATGGCTACAGCTGGTAGGTAAGACAGGAAGTAGAGGGCGGGGTTCTGCAGAGGAGGAGCTACAGTGAATGGACATGTGACATTATGTTTCTGTTGCAGGGTGCCCGTCGATCAGCGGAGGGGTTACACCAACGTGTTTAATGCACTAGTGAGGATGACGAGGGAGGAGGGAGTAACGACGCTCTGGAGGGTAAGTGGGTTAGAAACACAATAAAGACTAATGAATGGGGCCCAGCACCTCATTGATCAGGGGCCACAGAGAGTGACACAACTGCTTCCAGTAATAATGAGAGTCCAACTCATGAGCAGCCAATGAGAAGCTGGCATTTGTGCCCGTGTAACACTAACGTTGTGTTTGTCGCAGGGTTGTATACCCACCATGGCTCGCGCTGTTGTTGTCAATGCGGCTCAGCTGGCGTCTTACTCACAATCCAAACAGTTCCTGCTCGACTCAGGTAGGTACTTGTCACATGACTGTGCCCCGTGCTGGTCAGGGACTCCATACATAGGTGGGCATCCATAGTCCTGGCGTTCTGTGACCCTCCCCGGGCAGCTTTGTATATTATAGTGTGAGATATGGGTGAGTGGTAAGTAGGCTGGCAGTTGCACAGTGTGTGATACTCAGTGTTAGTATGTTGTGCAGCACCGGGCATTATCTGACTCCTTGCCTTATGCTCCTATAGGCTACTTTGGGGATGATATTCTGTGCCACTTCTGTGCCAGTATGATCAGTGGGCTGGTCACAACTGCCGCCTCCATGCCCGTGGACATTGCAAAAACCAGGTATGTGCCCCTCCCCCACCCATAATATTCTATTACCGGCTTATTACTTAGCCACATTACCCAGCATGCCTTTGTAAACAGGTTAGTACCTCATCCCTGCCAACCCCTCCCCCACCCATAATATTCTATTACTGGCCTATTCCTTACCCACATTACCCAGCATGCCTTTGTCATCTCCCTCTTTTCCAACATGGCAGCACCATTGCCTCTGTCTCCTGCTCAGCACATATCTGACCAATAATGACCTGTTTGCTTTATCTCTTTCACTCTGCACCTCATTTACCTTTGGCTGCGTGTCTAATAGGTGTTTGACTAATAGGTGTTTGCTCATTTCTCTGCAGGATACAGAACATGCGCATGATTGATGGGAAACCTGAGTATAAGAATGGACTGGTGAGTCAGTAACCCACTCATGTATTATAAGGGATAATGTACCCCCTACTGTAAATGATAAGGATATTAGAAGTCACTGAGGGGTGTGACCATATAAAGGCACAAGGCTGCAGGCTGAGTTATACAGGGAACTCTGAGTATCACTCATGTATTATAAGGGATAATGTACCCCCTACTGTAAATGATAAGGATAACCTTGTCACCAATATGACCTGACACTGTACCTTTAACCCATTAACCCTTTCACTGTTATCTGTGCACATTACTGTAATATTAACTCTTTCACATTACCGGACTTGTAACCATTAATCCCGGCACTGCCATTAGAACACTTGCCTGTCCCTTTAACCTTTCCACTGGCATTTGGGCACTTTATTGTACCTTTAATGCATTAACCCTTTTGGTGCTCTTGTGGCACTTTACTGTTACCTCATTAACCCCATCACTTTAGAATATGTTACTATTTATCCATTAACACTTTCAGTGCCATTACAACCTGTTACCTTTAACCCTGACACTGACATTTTACTTTACCATTTCCCTTCAGCTTCCCATTAACCCTGTTACTGCCATTACAGTTTATTGTACCTTTAACCCCCCAACGCTGTTGCTCTTCACTGTACATTAACCCATTAACCACACCGGTGACATTACTGTACATTAACCCATTAACCATATCAGTGACATTACTGCACATTAACCCATTAACCACACCGGTGACATTACTGTACATTAACCCATTAACCATATCAGTGACATTACTGCACATTAACCCATTAACCACACCGGGGACATTACTGCACATTAACCCATTAACCACACCGGGCACATTACTGCACATTAACCCATTAACCACACCGGTGACATTACTGCACATTAACCCATTAACCACACCGGGGTCATTACTGCACATTAACCCATTAACCACACCGGTGACATTACTGCACATTAACCCAGACACGTTATTCAAGGTGATTTCGTTAATGTGACCCTTTCTTTCCAGGACGTGCTGGTGAAGGTGGTGCGGCACGAGGGGTTCTTCAGCCTGTGGAAGGGCTTCACCCCGTATTACGCGCGTCTTGGGCCTCACACCGTTCTCACCTTCATCTTCCTGGAGCAGATGAACAAATACTACAAGAAGTTTTTCCTCAGCGGATAAGAGATGAACTGGAAACCTTTCTAGGCGACACCGCCAGACAACCTGCCCCTTGTGGATCCCACCCCCGAGGAGCCTGGCCCCGCCTCCTGCTGTGACATTGCGGGACTGCTATGCAGCTTTCCCTCCTCTGGGGGCTTCAATGGTTAAATGTGTGTGCAATTGGCTAGTGAGGTACATGGACCTCTGCTCTTACACTATTGTATGAATGTGTCTTAATAGAGAAACCACATCCCGGGGGGCCCAGGGGAATGGGAGTGTTAAAGCTGTTTACTGGAAGTACCCCATAAACCCTCACACATTATATACTTATGAGACTTTCTATTTGTGCTGCTGTCTCCACTGTGAGACCCCCATTCTACAGCCGAGGATAGGGGGGAGCAGGGGTTGGGATGTGCAGTTTGTCTGCTCCTTGTGGCTAAATATAGAAGGGCAAGTACAGATTAGCGCCCCTGTTTAGCTCCATTTTACCACCATCTTTCCCAGAAACGAATGGTTTTTCTTCACTAATTCATCTTTCCATGTTAATGGGGGGGGGGG
>CM044436.1:124109059-124121144 GCA_024363595.1 Xenopus borealis | reverse complement strand
TATACCTACCTCTAACATCACTCTGAAACTGCTCCAGCATTATACCTACCTCTAACCTCACTAACACTCCTCTAGCCTTATACCTACCTCTAACCTCACTAACACTCCTCTAGTATTAGACCTACCTCTAATCCCATACTGACACTCCTTGGGCCTTAGACCAACCCACAATCAACCAGAGGCCTATCAGAGTGTCCTGATAACTTGTCCAATACTCGTCTCTCTCATGCAGGAGTAAACCTTCTGAAAGGCCCATTACCAGCACACAAAAAAATAGATCTCCACACAAAACTCCCAGCATCCCTAAATGACAGCTGAACCAACAGCACACAGACTACTCGGCCCACTATTAGGGTTGCCACCTGGCCTGTATTTTACCAGACTGGCCGGTATTTTTAGTGATTGATCCCAATGTTATTAATAGGAAAAAAGCTATATAGGAAAGCCGGAATTGTTTTCAATAAAAGGTGTCAACTCTACCTACTATACGTCACTAGAGGTTTGGCACGAGCTCATGTGACGCTTCACTTTAAATCAGCCAATCAGGAATGAGGGCGCAGCCATCTTGTTTGTAAGCAAAGTCCTGTAAGGCTGACATTCTGTGCACTTAATTGCAGGGTCATACACTTAATAACAATTACAGGATTGTATCTCTGTGTTTGGCATAAGAATGAGAAACATGACAGGGTTAGAGGCTCCTAGGGTTGCCACCTTTTTAAAATTATAATACCGGCCGGCGGGGGGCGGGGCCAAAAGGGGGCGTGCCATACCGGCTGGGTGGCAACCCTAGAGGCTCCTGAGGTGGAATCAGTGAAGAGTCAGTAAAAACAAAGAGTAACGAAACACGCTCCATGATTACTGGGGGAGGAGCTGAGAGAAAAGAGAGACACGTCAATACCGTCCAACACCGCAGCCTTTACCGAGACGCTCCTGATATTCCTAATCCAGTCCCCGTCACGAATCACCGTCGAAAAGCCCCGTAACTACAAACTCCCGAACTCCCTCACAACAGCGAAACCAGCCTGTACAAGTCTCATCTCGCGAGAAAGGGGCATCACGTACACGCAAAGCAGAAGCGTCGTGACGCGACACGTGACCGCCTTGGGGGGCGGGGCTAACTAGCGTCACACATTCATGAGGTAAATGCGCGCGCGTTCACTTACAGATCCGCTCTCAGAGATCGCTCCATTTTGCCAGACGAGCAGATTTGTCCCTGATATCCCCACGTTGAAGCTGCAGCAGGATACAATTGTTGTCCCAAGGGCCCAATGATACGATCATAATAGTCTGATCAACAACAGATGTGGCATTTAACATTTTAAGTCTTGCCGATCTAGTTATCGCTATCAATCTGAGCAGCCCGTCGGAGGGCTCCATACAGACAGGGGCCAGTAAGCTGCCGACTGGGTCTGTCACAGCTTTTATCGCCCGATGTATGGCCACCGTAAAGGTTTGGCGATGTTGCCAAACGAGCGGATCTCTCCCCAATATGTCCACCTTGAGGTGGGCGATATCGGGCTGATCCGATCGTGGGCCCTAGGGACCGCATCAACAAACAGATGCGGGTGCGATCCGACAGGATTTGTAATCCTGCTCGATCGACATCTGGCCGACTTTCGGAAATGTACAAAAATACAACAAAAGAATCCTTGGAATTCATTTTGGAAAGCTCGACTTTTAGAACTTCTGGTATAACAGTATTGATTGTTATACCTGAAATTATTTTTGTCTTGAAATGGGGGGTTATGTCTCTGTTTTTACTTTAGGGGAATACGGTACAGGGACGTTTCAGGCTCATGAGACGTCCAAGTCGATGCCGCACCCCCCCCCCTCGTCAGAAGGAAAATTCACCTTTATTTTGCTAGTTCGTTAAAATATTTGAGGTTTTTTTAGCCTCGTTTAATGGAGCGCAATGATGTGACTCTCGCTGGTGTGCAAAAGTTATGCACAGGAATATTATGCTGTGTTTTTGTTTTAAATCTATTGCTCAAGGAAAAATTGTGCATTCTGTCAGTTATTTGAATGTACTGTCTTTCCTTTCTTTTTCTTCAAGTCATTTGAGGAAGTTGGGGGTTGCTTTGCAAATTTACCACCTATGTTTCGTCTGCTTCATTCAAACATTACGGCCGTCCATACTTTGTTTTTTAATGATCATAAAACTTTTTATTCTTACAAAAAAATCATATGCTTTGAATTAAGCTCATGTATGAACCCCGTAAACAATTTTGGCATCTTGAACCTTTTGTTCTAAATGTTTCTATATTTTGTTCTTGTTGCTGGATAAAATACTTGTCACCCTACATCGTCTTCACACACCTAGTCTTTTTTCATGGTTCCCATCTTCGCTATTGCCTTCGTAGCTTTTGAAATAAACAGACTGATGGCACTTGAGGAGAGGATAAAATCAGTGATAAAAAGATGTACGAAGAAATGCTGCAAAGAGAAAAGCAGGAAAATATTTTAGACCGAGACTGGAGGGAACATGCTTTCTTCACACGACTAACATCTACAATTACAAAAAACGTTATGTAAAATGCTCTGGAAAAAGTGGTTCACCCATTTTTACACTACTTTTCAAGCTAGTACCTTTTTCTACACCAGATTTTGACACATGGCTACAAACTATATGGCTTTACAAATGTGGTTGGTTTTCCATGCCGTAATGTTAAACTCTTACACAGATTTAGAAATATGTGCCTTAATCTCAATATTCATTCTTTTTCTGCTTTTCTACCCTTTATGTATTTTGTTGTATAGTATTTGGCTACTAGATTTAAATGCTTTATTGCTAGGTTGTACATTTGTTTTGCAGTCAGAGGATGTAAGGCTGCAGAAGGAAAAATAATTATTTGAATGATGTGATCACCATTATCAAACATCAGTGTAGAAACCTACAAAGTGTTCTCTCTTCTGATACACAACTCTAAACGAGGCTTCTAACATTTCAGCTTTTTTTTGGCAAAGCAGAACAGTATTAGAAAGTACCTGCAGGTCATGAGAGAGGCAGCCATGAGTACGAGTGGTGACTCCTACTGTGTTCAAAGCATCATAGGCAAAACTATTTGAGGTCTTCACAAATATGTTACTCTTCATCCCAAATGTCATATTGGTGGAAACCAAGAGAGGCAAGACTGACTGTGAAGAGATAAGTGTGCTAATAAGTCCATGGAGAAGATATGTTTCCTGTTTTATGAAAACGTGATAAGAAAATGCATAATATAACCAAGAGAATTATAATCATCACTGCAGTCAGCTGGCTTGATCTCAAAATGTGAAATTATAGCTCATCACGGACAACATGCTTTCTATTCCGTCCAATGAGATTTTAAGAAGGAAATGTATCAAACTGTGAATAGGAAGTAGGTGAAGTCTTTTGTGGTAAACTCTTCTTTCAGATGTTGATATATCTGCCCCAAACTGGTTATTTAGACCTGTCTGGGTTCCCATATATTTAACTATATGCAGTAAGCACTAAGCACAGTGAGAGCACAAATGATAACCATAACTCCGCACACTTTGCATACCTCCCAATCGTTCCCCTTAGAAAGGATAATCCTAATTTGTGGACCCAAAAATTACTTTGGGAAAGTGGGAAATGTTTGAGTGATTTGGAGGCATAGTTGCATGCAGCTGGGCAGACTGGGATCATGCCTACATTGTCTGGATTTTTCAATTGGGAACGTTGAGAAGTATGCCGTTGTATAGGCTTAACCTCATGTACATAATTATAGTACATAGGAATATTTACCTGGACTGTGATTCCTTGGGAACTGTATTCTGTTTGCAGGCATCGAGAGAAGTAATCCACAAAGGCCTATGGAGAAAGAAAAACAAGGAAAAATATTGAAAGAGAGGCAGATATAACCCAAGAAGAACTAAATAATAAACATATGGTATGAAACAAAGTAATGTTTATTGTGGCCCACCAATCCTTAGGTGATGTGGATATTGGTTATCTTGGGGATCAAACACATTTGAACATTGAATCTGCTGATGCACCATATTTGCCATAACCCCTTTTCACTACTGCTGGTACAATCATTTGTGCTCATTGCACCAACGATCTGAAAAATGTAAAGATGCCAATAACGTGTGTGGCCCTTCATTTGATCTCTGTCCGTTGGGAATGTGGCCTGATCATTTGGAGAGCAGACCAGACTGGGAGTTGTATAAGCTGCCTTTTAGTGGTGTGCAGGTCTGGAACAACTTAACCTGCATCCGACCCTAACCCACAAAACCATATCCTGCGCCTGACCATAACCTGCAAAATGTTGCCATTGAAGGACCTGTGCCCAACTCATACCTGTGTCTTCTCTCTTTGCACGCTACTTC
The DNA here is from genome assembly GCA_024363595.1 of Xenopus borealis. Lineage (NCBI taxonomy): Eukaryota > Metazoa > Chordata > Amphibia > Anura > Pipidae > Xenopus > Xenopus borealis. The sequence continues at coordinate 124,116,812 of CM044436.1, read as the reverse complement.
TGTACCAGCATGTGATTCCAAAACGGAATCTTTGGAGCAGTGGATTACAGTACTTCACCATTCTGACCTGAACCCAACCCTAACCTGCAATGGTTGGGCTAATTTCAAACCAAATCAGCCTAACTGGTGGTCAACCTGCAGGTCATCATCGGTTTTAGGTCAACCATGGATACCATGAGAAAGATTGTTCTGGATACACAATTAGCTGTACCCTAATTATTTCAATGATATGTTCAGCCCTCCCAATCTTTCTATTCCTGCAACTTCCTGTTTCTTTCATCCTGCGACTGAAAAAACTTTATGGTTGTCACTAACTCCAGTAACCAATAGACAAGATGAGAGAGATTCAAGTAATACAAAAAAAAAAATACTACTGTCTATATATCATCACCCTTAAAGTTAATTTTAACGTGAGCTGCACCCCTTGAAGTGTAAAAGCCATGCTGTGAACCCCTTGTATTGAGTGAATCCATGGGTCCTTAGTCCAGTTTGGGCATTTGTACCTTAGTTGAACTGTACACTGCAATCATGGGGTAGGGAAGAGTTCCAGCTTCAGAGGCAATATTGATGATTAGACCTTTCTTCCTAAGATACAGAGGAAGAGAAGGATGGCCAGTGACATTTTGCATGGTTAACACCCTCCCTACTAGGTTTTTAAGACACTTATACAGCCTCAGATGTTGCTGAAATACATATCCCATTGCACAGGTGCCCCTGTGGTTGCCCCTCATGTTATCAATAGTCACATGCGGGTGGTTTACAGATACAATAAACCTTATACTTACTTCTTCAGCATGTCAGGAAGCACAATGTTGGTCATCTGCAGGAAAAATAATGATAGCCAGTCACTATAGCTTCATTGTGTCACCCTGCAAGGGGAGTACATTCTGTTGGCTTCACAGTGGCTCCCCACAGGGGGGTTGAACCCTTTAAAGTGGAGGGGCAAACTCACAGCCCCGTCTGTCTGTGTGGCCATAGCATACCATACTATAAAGTATAAGATCGGTCTCTTACGTGCAGTACAGACATGATGTTGCAGTTGACGACCTCTATTACCCGCTGTGGGAAAATAAGAGAAAAATGAAGTTAGGATATAAGACAGGGCCTGTTTACTAGGTAAATAATTCTGAATGTCTGGCAGTTCATATCCAATAGAGCCTCACAGCCCTGCCCAAACCAGGCCCATATTTGTTTTTTTCCCTTTGGCAGCAGCTCCATTTATTATCAGATTTTCCTCCGGTTCTCTAACCGCAAGCAGAGTAACATTATTATAACCCTTTGGTGCAAAATGGCAACTGCTTATAATATTACCAGTAACATATTTTATAAGGCAGGCTGGTAAAATACAGGCAAGATGGCAACCCTACGGTGGCATGGTGGGGCTAATCCACACATATATATAGATTACTGCATGCAGAGTCTGGTTAGCCATGGACTCTCTGTCTGACCATTGACCATTCCTTGACATACTGTCATAAATGTGTTTTTTTTTTTTTTATTAACTTTAACATTATTAAGTCCTGAGGCTCTGTGGGTTCATTGACACTTTGGGGACGAATTTCAAAGTTAAAAAACTAAGTTTTTTAAAGGGCATTTTCAATGAAAAAGGACCGAATAGGTCCGTTTTCAATTGAATAAAAATCGTTCGAATGCAGCGTTCGATTCTAATGATTTTATGAAACTTAGAAAAAATCAATGTAAAGGTCCCCTATAGGCTACAATGGCAATTCAGCACCTTTAAGGCGGTGTTGAATGCAACCTTTTTTTTTTAAAGAGACAGTACTTCAAAATTCGAATTTAGGGCTATTCGATAGTCGAAGTAGCCCAAAATGACTTCGAAATTCAAATTTCTTTTATTTGAATCTTATTGGAATTTTCACTTCGATCCTTACTGAACTCTGCACAGCAAATTCCATAGTCAGCTATTATTTGGCAATGCTGTTGATAATTATTTATTTAATTGGGATTCATCCCTTGGTGTGTTGGATTTTGTACCCAACTGGTGGTGGATGAACAGTTTGGTTTGCAAATCTTAAAGACATGTCTGATCTGGACTTTGGAAAACATCCAAATCAATAGATATTCAGTAAACCTTTTATGTCCTTGCAGAAGTATCATTTAAATGTTGCCCATCTGAAAGAATGCATAAAAAGCAATTGAAATCTCTTATCCAGCATCTATATTCTGCACTATATTCTCTGAAGATCTTAAAAGAGTCAGCCGCTTTCACTGATTAGAAATGTCTCCTATCACATCACTTGCTGGAGAGAAGATCTTGAAGGTTATCTATCAAAATACAAAACGTTTTCACTATTTTCTGAAAACTACTCAAAATTTAAGTTTCTTTTCTACAAAAAAAGTGTTTTTCCCCATTAAAAGTCCAACAGGAAAAAATCAGACTAATAAATAACCCCCCAAGACTGTGTGTGTGTGTGCAGAACATCCAGTACAAGTCTCCTAGCACACAGAAACCCAATAACATGGACTAAAACTGTGGTTGGCACTAGGTGGCAAGTGCACACAAGGAGTCTGAATGATGTTCCAATCCAATATGACCCCTGCAATTTTGAAAACAAGGAGGATTTTCTTGGGCTCCTATTTGTAAAAATAAGTAGATTTCAGGGACTATAATGCAGCAATTACCAGCTTGGACTTTTGTTAGACAAAGTGCAGGTTTGGTGGCTTTCCTTGTTCTTTATTGTATTTAGCGTATGTATTGCAACATGTAATCCCATTTGGTCTTTGGGCTTGGGTACCCTGTCCTCTTCAATGAGCAACTAGAGTTTGATCCACTAGAGTTTTAACCACTACTGTAGAATTATGTCATTGTAGAAAGCCTGAATTCATCCTGCACCCTGGGGGAGGTACTTACAAAACTGACAAAGAGCTGGACTGGCTATACTCAACAAATGCTTCCCATAGGATTTGCTGTCATTGTTTGCAACATAATCATGATTCATACTTAACGTAGTACATCTATACTGCTATCCAATTGGCCCACCATACATGCCTTGGTTTGGTTGAAGATGTTTCTCTTTTGACTGTAAAAGGTGGCTCCTGCGAAATTATTAGGGTTGGTAGTCATTCTAATGAAGATCAGGCATATGTGTTTAGAAAACCCAGAGACTGCCCATCTATGACCACTACAACTGAAGCCACAAGGCCATGACTGAAAACCAACAATGTATCTCACCAATGGCATGAAGGTCGTATCAGAGCTTGCCAGCTCTGCAGTAAGAGAACGCCTCCTTAGTTTTAAGCCAAACGACCTTGATTATCTCTGTATTCAGATACATAAAGGTAATGATTGAATAGTTATTGAATAGTAGCTAGGGCCATGGAGTGCGAATCTTATGCTGGGAGTTTGGAAGTGGGCCAGTTTGTGAGGATCAAGTAGAACCAGTGCACATACCTGGGTACACATTTTATTCCCTTTCAAATATTTTACTTTTTGTGTAGTGGTACTTTAGTTTATTAAAATGCTATGTGGCTTCTAGATAGTCATATAGTGCACTTCAGTTGAAAAAAAGGCAACTGACCATCAAGTCCAACCTTTCCTTGTACTATGGTGCTTGAAAGTTTGTAAACTCTTTAAAACTTTCTGTATTTTTATATGAATGTGACCTAAAGCATCGTCTTATTTTCGTGTCTTAAAAGTATAAGAAAAAAACATAATTAAACAAATGAGACAAATCATTGTATTTGGTGATGTATTTCTTGAGAAAGACTTACTTACATATCTGTGTGGCAAAAGTAAGTATACAATTTGAAGGTGAAATCAGAGTCTGGTATTTTCAATCAATGGGATGGTAATCAAGTGTTAGTGAGACCCTGTTTTATTTAAAGAACAGGGATCTAGCAAAGCCTGATCACTCATAGATCACATTTCATGGATGTGTATTATGGACCGGACAAAGGAGGTATCTGAAAATCTCAGAATAAGAGTTGTTGATGCCCATAAAACTGGTTACAAGACTATTTCTAAAGAGTTTGGACTCCACCAATCAACAGTCAGAGAGATTGTGTACAAATGGAGAAAATTCACGGCCGTTGTTACTTTACCCAGAACTGTTCGACCATTAAGGGTCACACCAAATGTAAGGTGTCTTATAGACCAAGATGTTACAAAGGAACCCGGGTTAATTGCTAAGCACCTGAAGGCCTTTGCCACATTGGAGGATGTTGAGTCCACCATCAGGAGTACACTATACAGCAATGGTGTTTACAATATTGTAGCAAGGAGAAAGCTAATGCCCCCCACCAAAAATATTGCTGACTGTCTACAGTTTGCTAAAGATTGCGGACAAGCCAGAAAGATACTGGAAGAATGTTTTCTGGACGAATGAAGCCAAAATAGAACTTTTGGTTTTAAATGAGGATCGTTACATTTGGAGAAAGAAAAAGCATAAAAACCTTATCCCATTGTGAATAATGGTGGTGGGAGTGTTCTGGTTTGGGCCTGTTTTGCTGCATTTGGGCAGCTTGGAATCATTGATTTAACAATGAATTCTGAACTACACCAGAGAATTCTAATGGAAAATGTCAAGACATGTCTTTAAACTAAATCTCAAGAGACAGTGGGTCATGCAGCAAGACAACAATCCTAAACACACAAGTTGTTCTACCATAGAATAGTTAAAGAAGAATGAAGGGGATGCTCTGGAATTGTCAAGTCCTGACCTTAATTCAAGTGAAATATTATGGAAAGGCCTAAAGCAGTGATCCCCAACCAGTAGCTCGTGAGTAACATGTTGCTCTCCAACCCCTTGGATGTTGCTCCCAGTGGCCTCAAAGCAGGTGCTGATTTTTGAATTACTGGCTTAGAGGCAAGTTTTGGTTGTATAAAAACCAAGTGTCCTGCCAAACATTCTCTCCTGTAGCTGTCAGTCAATATAGGGGTTACCAAAGTCAATCAAAGCTCTTATTTGACATCCCCATGGACTGTTTCATGCTTGTGTTGCTCTCCAACTCTTTTTTAAATTTAAATGTGGCTCACGAGCAAAAAAGGTTGGGAACCCCTGACCTAAAGTGAGTGGTTCATGTGAGTAAACTCACCAACATCCAAGAACTTAAGCTGTTCTGTATAGAAGTGTAAGACGCGCCGGGAGGTAAGAGATCGGCGAGTCTCTCCCCGATTGGCGCTGCGCAGGCGCGCACTTCCAGGTTCCCACGCTGAAACGCCAGCATCTTCACGCTGGGCATCATAACGTCACCAGGGGGCGCCGGTTTTGGATTTTGCCGCCAAAACGCCTTTAAAGCTCCAGTCCTCCATTTTGTAGATGCCCAAGCTGGTTCCAGTTTTACTGTTCCTGCCTAAGCGTTATTCTGATTGTATTCCTGACTTCTGCCTGAATTTTGACTTTGATTCTTGCCGCCTGCCTTGAACTCTACGCCTGACTCTGACTACTCCTTCTCTTCATCCTACTGGTACCTTGTTTTCGGACTTGTATTGCACCACCTGTTTGGTCTCTGGAGCAGAAAGCCGGGGGCCCCAAAAGGGAATTGGTGAACACCGCAACCCACAGGTTTCCCCTGTGCACCCAAAAAGGTACTATTCACCACAAGGTTCCTGAACGAGATTGTTACAAGAAGAATGAGCTAAAATTCCTCCAAGTACATGTGTAGGACTGATCAACAGTTACCGCAAGTTTTTAGTTGCTGCACAAGGGGGTCACACCAAATACTGAGGGGAAGTAAGTGAATGCTGATTTACACAGAAATGTAAATAGTAAGAATAATGGGAAATCCTGCCTGATATCTGGACGATACTAGGGCCACTATGCCTATTAACCAATTAGCAGTTCCGGAGAGAGGCGTTATAGAAAAGAATTTAGAACTAAAACATGGACCATAAACGCTGCTTACCTTTTTAACGTTCGGAACATCAAGGAATCTGGCAGCATCATCAGAATATTTCATCCCAACATTATTTACTGCAACAGAGAAGACACAGTGGGTGTAAAGGTGGCCAGAGAAGGGCTGCTCATTGTGACCAATGCGGAGCTATACAAGGCCATGTTATTTGGTTGATGGAATGTGCTTGCAACTTTTTCACACTGTTCCCATTTTCAGAGTAGAAATGGCCTTGAGGGACATGGAAGGTTGCTCAACCACCCTGGAGGTACTTAGTGGAGAAACCAGTTCATCCCAAGTGGTTTGGAAAAAAACCTTTCCACTGCTAAGGTGGCTGTTGTTGTAGCAGCATGTGTAGCTCCTTGCTAGTGGCATTTTTCTTCTGAGATATTGGGATTCATTATGGCGGTGACAGGGACCCCCTCCTCTGCACCCCCCTCTGCAGTAGGAAGACTCTCTCCAAAATCTATTAATCCCCAATAATAAAGTGTGGCGTGTCTGCTTTGTGATGTTGTAATGAGATGTTGCAAATTGTGTGACCATCATGGTACTTGACATGGGGGTCATATACTTTTCCTTAGGGTGCAAGTGCTAGAGAATTAAAGAGCACAATTCCCCCCCTCCCTCTTGAATAGAGAATTGCCAAAGGCTTGGACTCGTTTTGCCCTTTGCACCCCTCTTGGATAGAGCATTTCCTAAGGCTTGGAAATTGGACTCTTTTGCACTTTGCACAGTGAGTTCTAGAGTTCACCTTCTCATCTGCTGATGCACAAAGAAGCCGCCAACAAGCAGCACTGGTAGTTTGTATAGATCAGCTGCAATGTAATGGTATAACAAGGTGCTTGGCTGAAGCTGAACCCCAAGGACATTGTATTTATGTATGGGCAGGATGGTACAGTACATTTGGCCAAATCTGGTCATGTATGTCCAGCTCTAGATTGCATTCTCAATCTGTCTTGATTGGAAAGATACCCCTACCCTGCTTTGACTTGTTTTAATGTGTAGATAAGAGACCACCTTATGGAGCGAAGCCATGTCTTATTTCAAGTGAGCAACAAAACTTATAAACACATGTTCACAAAGAAGAGACGAGCGATACTCGGGAAGGAGTAGGATGGAACAGATCAAAACACAGCCAGGCTGATTTATACTCCTGTTGTGGAAGAAAGATCCCTGATCTGAGCCTTTGCCAACGTTCTGTGCAAACTGAGTAGTTTTGAAATATGATAAAGAGGAGCTATTGCAAAAATTTATATATAATTTAAGCTTCTTCACACTGAAATAATACATGTTCTAAATATAATAATTTAAAATGATGTAACGTTTCTAAAATTATTGAGTTATTCTTCACTATCTGTTTCTCTGCTTCTGCCTCTCTTCATGCAGGAGCCAGATTTGATTGTCAGATCTAATATATCTTTCTGGGGGGGGGCTCCCTTTCCTAGCAGAAGTGTTGAGTTCACTCAGTTCCAGCACAAACAAAATCTAACAAAATAACTGACTCTGGCACATGTCCTGCATGTAGAGAGACAGGATTTTTAGTGATTTTAAAAGAGTCAGCCCTAATACATCTTCTAGGCAAAAGAAGACCCCCAAAGGTGATCCATCTTACCTAGGATTCCTATATCCAATCCCTTTAGACCTTCCTCTATGGGTGTGTAGATCCCAACGTCTCCTGTGAAGTCTGCCTGGATGATCTTGGTCTTGCGCCCACTCTTCTGTTCTATTGATAGAGGGACAAGACAGGAGAAGAAAAAACATGCCCATGTGAGTGACTGGGGGCAGGATGGATATTACCGGCCAAGTAACACTTCATTCCCAACATGATGGGTATGATCACTATATATTTATGTATAGTGATCATATCCCCCGTATATATTTATGTATAGTGATCATATCC
>CM044436.1:124069101-124079394 GCA_024363595.1 Xenopus borealis | reverse complement strand
AAGTAGGGGTAACACTGTATGAATGTGGGGGGCAGAGTCTGGGGAGAGTGGGGGCTATAGGAATAAGTAGGGGGTATATAGGGGCCTGGGTGGGGCAGTAGGAAGAGATGGTACATAAATAGGGGTTAGAGCAGGTTTCGGGGTGAAATTGGGGATGCAGGAGTAGATATGGGGTACCACTACATGAACAAGATCAGAGCACAACAGACAGGCACCTCTCCGGAACACCAGAATAAATCGGCCAGTAGCCAAGTATTGTAGTAATAGAAAATATTATATTTATTTATTATATTGTAGTAATAGAAATTATTTGACATTATGTATATAAAACATAAAAGCCTGACACGTTTTGTGTCCCCCAAGGACATGAAACGCATCAGGCATTTATCTTTCATATACATAATGTAAAATATTTTCTATTACTACAATACTTGGCTCCTGGACTCTACTGGCCAATTTACTTGGGTGTTCGAGAGAGGTGCCTCCCCGTTGTGCTCTGAACTTGTATGTGTCACTCCCTGGAGCTGAAGGTCTGGAGCATGGAAAGCTTATCCTCTTACTTAACTGTACTTAAAATAATGTCGGCAGCTTTGGGGAACAGGAGGAGGAGGAGGTCTAAGCAACTGATTAGGGATAATGGAACATAAATGATGGGTTTGACAGGTTTCATGTAGAACATGGAGTAAATATGGGGTTCTGGTGTATGATCTGGAGAAGGTAATGGGGGCACACATAGATAATGGGGGGCATGGAGTGACTGAGGGACAAAGTGGGGATAGAGAAGTAGATACACGGTACTGATATAGGAATTGCAGATAAATGAAGCAGAAGGCAGTGGAGAGAACGAGCAAGACTCTGCGGGGAGCAGCAGGTTGTCAGTTTGAAGAATCTCCTTTAATAAAGCAACAAATTGGCCGAGCGAGAGAGAAGAGGAGAATGAGAAGAAGTGAGACGCAGGCTGGCACCCTGGGTACTGGGCACTGCCACCCTCCCCTCACTCTTAATGAAAGCTCTATATTTAACCCTGACAGCCCATTCAGTCAAAGTCATATATCCTCGGTGATGGGCCACAAGATGGTGAGGGACCAGGGGCCGCTTAGGGTAAACATTGTCCAAAATGGTGCAGTAGCTAGAGCCTGAAATTCCCCAAAATATCAATGTTATTACATTTCTTTTGTTTAAAGTGCTTATAGCAAGTCTTGCACCCCTTCCTCATGGCCCTTGTCGAATACTAGAAACCATAGGGGGTCATTGAGGACCTCAAGAACAGTTGCGTTTGCACACATTTCCCTGCATTCGTTTCATTCGTTAAAGGTCAAAATCATCAAAATGCACCCCCAAAATGCAGCCCCCTATTCCATATTGAGTGGTGCTCCATCTATTGACCCCGAGGATCCCGAGGAGCTCCAGGGCTCTCTTAGCACCCGCATCAATGGGTGCAGCACACACAAGTCACGTTCAAACTGAACCCCAAAATGACACCAACAGAACTTGTGTCAGCAGGGGGAGCACATAAAATATTTACAATATCCTCATTTTGCAATAACCATCAAGGCCCATTTTCAAAGGTGAAATTTCAAATTCATGACAGTTTTTTTTTTTTTAACTCTAATAAATTCAAATATACTCGAAATTCAAATGGGAGGTTATTTAAGAAAAAAATCGAATATCTAAAACTCGAATGAATATAACTGACCCAAAAACTCAAATTCAACTAAACTCAAATCAAGTTATTTTCTCTGAAAAAAACCTCAAAATTCCAGAAGGCTTATAACATCTTCAAATTGGTCAGCGGACCTCTCCCAATGACTTATTATTCCCAGGGTATGGGTTTGATAAGTCTCAAAATTTAAATTCAAATCAAAATTTAAATTGGGTTTGGATAATTCACAGTTGGAATTTGAGAGTTTTGACCAAAAAAAAAAATTCGAATTTGGATTTACTATTCGACCATTAATAATTATGCCCCCTAATGGCCGTCCCATTCTATTGGCTGTTACCATGGGTGACAAGTTCTCATTCCAGAAAATGAAAAAGAATCCACTCACAGCATGATTGGGCTTCATGGTGCCCCCTCAAGGGGTTCTTTGGGTACTAAAGGCTTCATTACTATGCCTTATTTTCCATTGTGATAATATTGACCATACCAGCTTACAAATTTTCTTTCTTTTCAGCAGAAACATCTGGCAATGCAACCAAGACAGGGGAAAATGGTCCTCTGCCCATCTCCCATGTTCCTCTAGTAGCTGGTGCTGCTGGTGGGGCTGCACTTCTACTGCTGGTCTTCGGAGTAGTGGGATGGGTCTGTCATCGGCGACGTCAGGCCAAACACAGTGATACCCGGCACCCGCCTCTGTCTCTAGGATCCATCACCTCCCCAAAAAGAGGAGGAGGTAACAACAACGGGCATGAGCCCAGTGACATCATCATGCCTCTTCGACCATCTGACGGGGGCGCCTTTTGCCCTCACTATGAGAAGGTCAGTGGGGACTATGGACACCCTGTATATATCGTTCAGGACATGGCCAGCCAGAGCCCTGCCAACATCTACTACAAAGTATGAAACAGCTGCCAGCAATTTTTTGTCCTTGTAGCTTTTTGTTTTTGGGCGGGGGCTAACTTTAGGATGTTTGTGGGATGGGTTGCAGGATGTTCTGAAATGAAGGTGGGTTCAGTGCAGTGTTGGTATTTGTAGGGTAAGTCTTGCAGATTGCCTCTTGCACCTCTTCTCCACAGTTATGGTTCATGATAGTATTTTGAAGGTGGGCAAAAACTACAATCAGAGGTTCTGAATTACATACGTGAGCCTGAAGTATACCCAAAATATTTCCTTTGCACCAGCAGCCATGTTGCTTGACATGCCACCAGCCATTTTGCTTGAGGCACCCATATGACTGCACTTAAGGCAAGCATGAAGGAACATATAAAGAGGAGGAGGACATGGTACGAGGCCTCAACTTGGGCTTAATCTGAGACAATGGAAAAAAGGAATGTGCCAAGGGAGAATCTTTTGTGCCAGTGTTTGAGAAGATAGTTGGTTTGTCTCTTGCCTGTGAGGTTCTCCCACTGATGGTACAATTATGACGTAGGAAAAAGACTCAATTAATGTGGTGTCCTCTTTGTTTTTTTTAATTTTTTTTTCCGTAATCCAGCCCAACGCCTTAAATTGTTACCTGTGCCATATCTGCCCTTACTTTCCTCCTGAATTTTGCACAGACGTTCAGGACAAAACCCTCTTTGAACAGAAATCAAAGTGTCATCATACAGTTCCATTATCCACGTGTAGACCCGTTGTGCCTTTTAGATACAGGCAAGAAAGAGCCCTTACGTGAAACCCCTTTTTCTGCTGTCAGATTTAAAGTTCTTTGCCTTGACAAACCCCAAATTCATTTATTTTTCTACCCCGCCTAAGGCTGCCTATTTCTGTTCCTCAGCCTTTGTATATATTAAGAGTTAAGCCCCTTGTATTTTCAATGCGCTTGGGTAAAGAAATATCAGGCACAGTGAGAAATTGGCTCCAACTGTACCCGTGTACTGGGACACGCTAAATTGTGGCACCTCGGCCTGGGGCACGGGAGAGGAAACATGTGGGGGGTGAGGGAAAATGGAGCGTAATTAAGCTAGGCCCTGTATCCATAGCAACAGATTGGGCCTACTTGGTCCTTAGCGTCTCTCCCCCCTTCTCCTCCTCTCTGTGTCTGCCTCTCTTCTCGCCATGGCATTAAAAGTGTCGGTCGCCAGGGAGACCGGGAGCGAAAATGAGAGATAAAAAAGGGGGAGATTTAGTTTTTTTTTTTATGGCTCAGTGTTACAAGATATTTGAAGATGTCAGCTGTCCGAGTAAATACACTTGATAAAAGATGGGCCGTGCAGGGCGGGGGGTCCATTTTTAAACTTGACAACGGTCCCCCATCTCTTACAATTCCAAGTGAAATCATAGTCTGGGAAATTTTAAAAAAAGACCCCTGCTCCCACGGTAAGCTGACAACTAAAAGAAATGCAATTGTTAAAAAAGTATTAAAAAAAAAAAAAAGAATTGTTGATTAAATCTCTTTTTTTTGGCCAAGTTTTTAGCTTAATGAAACTTTTACGGGAGCGAAAATACAATGGCCAGCCAAGACCTTGACATGAGCCAAGTCTCGTTCCCAAAATGACGATCCTGCTGATCTGTCCTTCTCATTTTCTTTTCAAAGGAAACACTTTATATATAACGTATCATATTCTTCCAAAGCTGTGATTCCACATTCAAATGTTTGGGTCAAAAATTCCATTTCCAGTATTTTCTGGAAACCTGGACAATTTCATCGTTTAAAAAAAAAAAAAAAAAAAAACATTGGGAAGATTAAATTTTGTGGCTGATATAAAGTGAACTTTAGCTTTATCCTTCAAGACAAATGTAAGAATTATTTATAAAATGTTTTCACTTCTATACTAGACAACATTAAAGAAAAAAAATGTTTTCCTGAAGATTATCATCGGCACTATTACCCGAGCCCAGGAAATTATGTTCTTAACACGGTAATGGAAAGGATTTTTTTTATTTTAATTAAAGTCCGAATGCCAATAACTATAAAAATTTGTGGGTTTTTTTGGCAAAAATCGGAAAAATTCCTATGAATTTTTGTCACGATTTTTTCGAGTTTTTTTCCTCACACAGGAAAATGTATTGATAAATAAGGGGGAAAGACCTTTGTGGATTTGGTCAAAGTAGCTTTCAGAAAATAATGAGATATTTTTGGATTTTGATAAACAACTCCCAATGTGCGAGCGTGGTCTTATGGTTTTTAGAATAAAAACCTCCAGTTTTATTCTGACAGTTTATCCGTGCTCACACATGAACAAGAGTGAGAATGCTCATCTACATATCCTGTAAATTATGTGTGAAAATACACAGTTTTTCTCTTCTTACACGGAAAAAATAAGGCAGATGCAAAGCTGCTCTACTGATAATTGCAAGAATGTTTTTGCCAGTGATAATTCTTGTTGCAAATATTTTATTTTCTACGGTTTTATTTTCTACAACTGAGACTTTTTTTTATAGCTGAAAATCACACAAGATCACAACCAGCAAAGTCTCATTGACCGACTTGAGGAACCTAAACAACTCAAGTGTTTTGGGACTAAAAAGCACTAGTAACGGTTTTGTCTGGTGTTTTCTAGTCAACTCAATGGGGAGGGGGATGATTTGGGGCACATTTCAACTGAAAGGCATGCTCTGGGCCATCAGCCCTTTAATTCATTACCATATTAGCTATGGTAGAAAACTGCAGGATGACGATCATTGTTAATCTGTTTGCGTAGATTCAAAAACATTTTCTAAATAATTTCTACATTAACCCACAGAGAGAAATATCGAAATTGCAACCAGCATCAACTAGGTCACAAATTTAGGGGCATATTTTTCTAGAATCGAATTTGTGAGTTGTGTTTTTCTACTTCGAATAAACTTGAATTTCAATTATTTGCGTGTTTATGTAAAAATCCAAAAATAAAAAAAACGAAGGACAAAAAAAAAACTCAAATGATCGAGTTCGAATTTAGAATTTTGAATCAAATCCTTGAAGTTTTTGAATTGTTACAGTCATTGGCGTTTTCTAAATACAGCTCGAATGTGTGAGTTTGGGTGCAAAGAAAATTCAAATTGTGGAAAAAAAATCAAATTTTTTTACAATTCTGCCCCATAGTCTTAAGTTGTATTTTTTAATTATAGAAACAATAAAAAAATGTTATTTGCTTTAGGGTTTGGAGAGATGTTTCGCTATTGATATCAATTCTGCAATTTTGAAGTTTGACTGATAATTCTGAAGATAGATCTGGGGACAATTTTTTCCCATATTCTTGCAAATATTTTCAATAGTTATTTTCCGTGGTGTACCTAAATAAAACGGGGCCCCACAGCAAATATTTTAAAGACCCTCAAAATGTTTGGAGGTTGACTTGTTTTACCAATATTTTTTTTATTAAACTGTATTTGAATTAGGGCCTCATGGATCCTCTATACCTCTTGGGCCTCCTTGAAGTCACAAGGTCTGCTTCTTCTATAGTTACGTTCCTGGATATTTTGCATTATGGCACTTGATCGAGATTCATATCTGCAAAAACACCCGAAACCAGCCCCTGCCACCTAGCATTGACCTATTTCATGGACAATTCCTGACAATGCCGTTGTTTTTTGGGCTAAAATGTGCCCGTACTTGGTTTTCCACTCAAGCCACTCAACGTAAAGCAGCAGGGGGCAATGTGGTCCCTTTTCGTCTAAAGTGCACCATCGTCCTTAAAGCTGGAGCCATAAACAGGCAGCTCACTTAACTTTTAATAATATAAATGTTTGACCAGTCATGTACAGTCATAATTATTGAGCAAGATATTTGTTTGACTCATCTACAGGCCCATTAAGATTCAGAGCAGATCTGGTCTGGTTTTCTCAAAGCAACAACAAACAAGAATTCACCGTGGGGCACAGCTCCTGGAATCACAATTTTTTGTTTTTCCCCAGAAATACAGAATTTTAAGGCCTTCGCCTACAGATTTAATGTGACAGTTTAACAAGCCAATTCAGTGTATGATATAAACTCAGGTTTGTACAAGAGGCAATGAGCTCCGTCAGGCAGAAACATCTCCACCCTCCCACCAAATCCTCAGGAGGAAGGACCTCGCGAGTCGCGCAACACAGTTTCCTTTCCTAGATAAAATTTGGGAATTCCAAATGGGCGGCGAAGAACCTTTTAAAACTGAGAGCAGAAACAGCTGTTATATAAATCATTCAGAAAATACACAATTTTGCCTTGAAATCCCTTCTGCCCTAAAAAAAAGAAAAATGAAAAAAAAAATAAAAACAAAAAAAGGTCTGTAGATATTTTACACTTTTTTGTAGAATTTCTTTTTTTTTAAACAACAATAGTTTTCTGAGAAGCTTATAATTTAGAAGGGGGACCATTTTTTTTTTTAAACAAAGAGATTGAAATTGTGGTTAGATATAATTTATGAACTACTGTAATTAGAGCATTGTTAACGCATTTGAATTGTAATTAGCACAGACTGTCCCTTTTAAAGGGAACCTTCTTTCGTTGGTTTTGGCTTCTTTGTGGACAAAATAATAATTAAATGTTTTATAAAAAGAATGTTTGTCATTTTTCTTGGTTATACAGAAGTCATATTGGTGCTTTTTTTTCGTCATTTACTGGGTAAAATCCAAAAGAGATTTTGTCGGATGGCGTTGGCTCTTCAGATTACATCCTACAGATTAAGGGGCAAATTTACTATTATTCACCCAAAATCCTACGATTTTAATCGAAATTCAATAAGCATTCGACTATCGAATGTTTATCGAATAGTTTTAGTCTATCATCTTGCTTGCTGTTCGATTTCTCAATGAAATCGTACGATCAAATACCGATCGTTCGATTTCAAGAAAAAATCGTGAAATTTTCTTCGAGCCTCCGAAAAATTCGTATGATTCGAACGATCGAACGCTTCAATCGTACGAATGTTATTCGAGCAGGACAATCTGGCGAAGTAGGCATTCGAAGGTTTTTAAAATTTTGATTCCTTCGATCATCGAATGATTCAAACTATTCGATAATTCAGTATTCGATGATCGAAGAGGCCAAATTAGAATGTTCGAATATCCGATTAAATCATATTCGATGGAACCACGATCTATTCACGTGAATTTTGTAAATCTGCCCTTAAATGTAGTCACATGGGTCTAAACATAATGGGACTGATATGAAAATCTGATGTGTCAACTACATGGACGTTTTTTGCTTCCTCATCCAATGAGATAAAATCTGATAGCGTCTGACCAACATTGAGGGGGTTATTTATTAAAGTCCGAATGCTAAAAAAACCAAAAAAAAAATTTGTTTTTGTTTTTTTACTATAGAATCCAAATTATTAATGAATTGCCACCTTTTTCCAATTTTTTTACCGGCGGCAGGGGGTGGGGCCAAAAAGGGGTGGGACGTGACTCAAAAAGGGGCGGGACGTGACGCAAAAAGGGGCAGGGCCACGGCGAGCGATCGGCTGAAGACGCGAGAAAGGTAAGTTTTCAGTGGATTTAAGGCAAGGGCCTTTTTTAAGGGGTATTACAAATTTACCGGTAAATTTGTAATACCGGCCCCGGCCTTGGCTGACATTTTACCGGTAAAATACCGGCCGGGTGGCAACCCTAATTATACCCCAAGGATGCAAAAAGTCAGAATCTAGAAATGCTCCATGTTCAACCTGTTCGAGCTCCGGTAGAAGTCAACAGCAGAGGTCCTATTTGCGCTGGGCTTCGTGCGATAATCCGAACATTTTGGGCTTTTCTGACGATTTCATGAAGGATTTTTGGGCATCGAATCAGGAAAAAGTAGTGATTTTTTTTTTGTCGAGCCTTTTTTAAATTGCTAAATAAGGGCAAGTCGTGGATTCTAGTTTCGTCGTAATTTTATAAATTTCTGTGATTTTGATAAATAACCCCCGTAATGTTGGATGTAGGTGCCCGAACAAGCGACACCATCTTTATTTTGTTTATACATATATTGTGCAGTTGTACGGCAAGATTGGATAAAATCTGGGAAAAGTTAGACTCGCAGTTTAGGGTTGGGGCAGACGGGCAGATTCGGGGAGACTAATTTCCTCTTCTGTGCGGCGAAAATCTCGCCAAACTTCCTGCCTTCCGTCTGCTTGAATGAAGAATCGCCTGCGCTAATGCACTTGCGGCTGTTCGATTTCCGAAGTTGCCTCGTGAGGAAACTTCGGGCGACTCCGGAAATCGAAGCGTCGCGAGTGCATTAGCGCAAGCGAGTCTTCATTCAAGCAGATGGAAGGCAGGAAGTTTGGCGAGATTTTCGCCTCGCAGAAAAGTCGATTACTCGCCAGGCGAATAAATCTTCCCGAATCTGCCTGTCTGAGCAATTCTCCATCATTAGCAGAACTGTAACAAGTGAAAAAAAAAAAAAACAAACAAACAAATATTTTGAAACTTTCATAACCTGCCAAATGTTGTAAAATAAGTATGGTAATTAGAGGGCGTGGCCACAAAAATGGGCGTGGTCTGACAATGTCATTTATCCCTCTTTGTATTTCCAGAATGTTGGGATTCATGTGATTGATAAGCTGATCTTTTCTCGAATCTCTCGGCTTATGGGCCCACGGGTTCAACCCCCCCAAGGGTCGCTGAGAAAGTGACAAACTATGAGCACATAAAAGGCCAGTTGCCGCACGGCTAGTGAGTAACGGGTCCAGTAGGCTGCTGCTTGCCGGCTCAATACATAAATACTCTTTATTAATTCTCTGCCTGAGCACAAACAGCTTTCATGTTATTCAGGAGGCAGCGCCGCCGAACTTGACTTTTTTGTTATATTAATGGTAGAATATCGCCTGGCAGTGCAGAATTACACTGTGTGTGTATTAATAACACAATGCCGCCGTGATTAATGGCCAGTGTGTTATCTTAGCTGTAACCAGGGCAACGTGTTCCCATGGCAACGCAACAATAGGCTCTAATCGTCCACGTAGGCCTGAGCCCATGTGTTGGAGTTAGTGTTATTGTGCATGGGGGGGGGGGGGCTGAGATGGGTCAAGTGCGACTACTAAACACACACTCACCAGGGCCCCCACCCCGACCCCCATGTGAACCAGACACAGGAGAAAGGAGGGGACATATAATCATGTCGAGATGAAACGGGAAAATTTAATGGGGACAAAGAGATGGATGAGAGGAGAGAAGAAAATACAGAAGGAGCTCAGAGAATTGGGAGGGAGAGGAAAGGTAAGAGCAGGAGCCAAACGCACAGGAGAGACGGGGAACACGTTTATTAGGAGAAAGTACCGTCGTTTATACAGTGTCGGACTGGGACACCAGGGGCCCACCCAAAAGCTTAGACCAGGGGCCACTCTCAATACCAATATTCTTCATCTCCTCAATCAACCTCTATTCTCCTAGTTTGTTTTCTTTACATACTATAATCTATTATTCCATCTATTTAGCCTCTTTGTTCTCATAGAAATAGGGAATGGCCATGAAATAGGCCAAAAGTTTAGCAGCATGAGGGCCCACTGACACCTTGGCCCACCGGGAGTTTTCCTGGTATTCTGGTGGGCCAGTCTGACACTGCGTTTATACTGGAAAATGTTCTCTCTCTTACCTTGGATCATCTCTTGGATCTATGTACAAAACAGCGTGATATTGATCATTATATATTATATATATATGTAGCATGTATTGTAGGGAGAGATCATAGTCTGTATATAAAACTATGTCACATAGGTATTCCCTGTACTAAGCACAATTCAGCAGGAACAGTC
>CM044436.1:124002916-124013991 GCA_024363595.1 Xenopus borealis | reverse complement strand
GCCTTGTGCCTTTATATGGTCACACCCCTCAGTGACTTCCAATATCCTTATCATTTACATACATGATACTAAATGCTCATTTAAAGGGGAACAAGCCCTATAAGCTGTAAGTGACTGTGTGAACAGCAAGCACCCACCCCGGTCCTGAGTATTCCATTGAATAGATGCCATGGATGTAATAGAGAGCAGTGAGTGAGTCCATTATTTGGGGGGGGGGATATGATTATTATGAACAGGTGCTTCTCCCGCAAAGAGCTGCTTGTGCTGCCGATAGTCCTTTTACCATTGTTTCCTATGGCTTTGTGTTTGTGTGCTGAGCAATGTACTGGCCCAGTTTGACTCGTACATTAATCACACTCCAGCATAAAGCAGCGCCGCTTCAAAATACATTTCCTTTTATTTGCTGCTGAGATTCTTCTTTTCTTTAGTAGAATTCGGCAAAAGCCAAGCGCAGACAAAAGACTTCCCAGGCGTTGGGCCTGTAATGATCCAGGTAGCGGCAGCTCACATGCGTTTATTTCTGAGAGGGAGCGCATTGATTAATGCCTGTGCTGTTTCTTTAATGCCTGTGCTGTTTCCTTAATGCCTGTGCTGTTTATACACAGAGCCATCGGCACACTCACATGAATGGCTGGAGCCCCCGGGGGGTCACTGACTTCACTAATACGTAAGCTGCTTTTTTATCCCCAGTTATAGAAGATTTTGGGGTGACGTGATGCCCTGTTGTCATTGCACTGCTGCCTGGGAGCTTTTCTGGAACCAGTTTTTTCACCTGATTAACCAATAAAAATGTTGTAAGGATAAGTAAACCTTGTAAATAAGTGAATGTAAAATTGGCGATGAGGGGGTATTCTAAGCACTTTTGTCATTTACATTCATTATTTATTTTCTTTTGATTCCAAGATATTAAGGGATACATATACTGTTAATGTGAATATAGTTCCAACAGCGCCACCTGCTGGTCAGTTTCCCACCAGTCTGACCACCAAGTAGTCAAGGAAGTTGTCAGGAGAAAGAAAGAGGCTGATGTTCTTCTGCTTAGGAATAAAATTAGAAACCTTTCTCACATCTGTGGCCATTGGAGCACAGATAATACTGTACAATATTAATTTAAGTATAATATTCTGGTGGGAGACAAGACTTGGATATTGGTGGGCTCATCCATTGGACTGGCTGGATCATTTTGATCAGGCGCCTTTGAAGGTACCCAAACATCAGCCATTAAGTGTTGCATCATCAGATACAGGAAGAATACCACTGTTTTTACCTGTATATCCAACGATTCAGCTCTACGCATGTGTATTGAATGAAAAATCTTTCCCGGAAAGATCATAATTGTAACATCAATGACCACCCTTTGACAAAGATAACTAATCCTGTAGCCAATACGAGCATTAGAATCTTGACACAGCTAACATCCTGTAGCCAATCGGAGTATTGGAATCTTCACACAGCTAATTTATCCTGTAGCCAATAGGAGCGTTACAATCTTGACACGGCTAGCTCATTCTGTAGCCAATAAGCGTGTTAGAATCTTGACATGGCTAACTCAACCTGTAGCCAATAGGAATGTTAGAATCTTGACACGGCTAACTCACTCTGTAGCCAATAGGAGCGTTAGAATCTTGACACGGCTAACTTACCCTGTAGCCAATAGGAGCATTAGGATCTTGACAAGGCTAAGTTAACCTGCAGCCATTCTGTAAATAAGCTGTGCCAGAGAGATAGACCCTGGTTAATGATGTACCTCTGATTGACAGGCCATAAAGCGGACATTTGATAAGAAGGTGCAAGAGTACAAGTTGTTCAAGGATGAGCTGGATCTCGTCAACAAGGAGCTGGGAAAGAAGATGAACAAGCTGCCCCCTCACTTGTGCCACTTTGCTGGGCAAGCGCATGTTATCCAAGGGCTGAGATGACACATAGACCATGCAGGTATGAGGCCTGAGCTGATGTATAATGTACAAGAACTGACCGCCAGCTGCATAGATGAAAACCTCCAGGGCAGGGCTTGAGCATGCTCAGTTTTCTCCTCTCTCCCTGCTCAAGATGTTTGTGGAAGTTCTCTACTGGGAGCATCTCCAGTTTGAAATCCCACACTACGTGGTGGAGATCTATCAGAGGAGAGAGGAGCTGAGGAACCTGCAGGAGAATGTTCTTCTGGTGGTGAGGGCATATAACAGGTGAGGAACTTCCCTTTATTCTATTATAGAAAGCTAGCCTTGAGTATGAATGCTGGAAATAAATCTTCCTCACAATACTACAACAGATGCATAGACTAGTTTGGATGGAGCACAACCTCCTGTCTATATCATTGTGTCACCTAACGGGATTAAACCGACTTTATTGCATGAAGAATGAGCTTTGTTCAGAGAGAGAATACACTTCTTAGATGAGGAGATCCAGCCTTGGCTCACCAAGCTACATTGGTCTTCCAAGGGAATCTCCACCGATTTCATCAACGATTGTCTACTGCATGCCAGCAGGGTAAGATCACCCTAATTGCGCTGATATAAGGGAGCTGTTGGCCTCCATGTAACAAAGATATTTTTTGAAAGATGCTCTACAATTACAATGTATCATAAGATATAAAATCTATTTGAACAGCCGTATTTTGTGATTGGGTGTAACTCTTCTACAAAGAGCATTTCCTCATCTTGCAGTTTGGTGCCATCTTCTGTCCAACTCCAGTAACTCTCTGGTATTACCTGTGAAGTCTGTATATATCTGTATATAATACACGAGCCATGAATATCAGGCAAATATCAATTGGACAAGTTTAAAAAGTGATTCATTGGTTCATTGATACGGTCCTTGTTGGGCCCAAGGGGTCAGATCAGCCTGATATTGCCTTCCTCAAGGTGGACAGATCAGGGAAAAGCCAGGGCCCCCTATAAATTGAAAAAAAAAAAAAACATTTGTGGCTACCATCCCCCATAAAAGTTTAAAAAAAAAACACTGGTGGTCAGGGCCCCCATAGAATATTTTAAAAACAACATTGGTGACCAGGGGGTTAGTATAATTTAAAAAAAAAAATTGGTGTTCACGGTAACTTACCTTAGATTCAGCTTCTTGGGCTCCTTTTGTGGCTTTGGGTCTTTTTGGGGCTTCAGAACATCAACTTCAGGACTTTTCGCAGCTTGGGGTCTTCAGCTCTTTTCGGGACTTCACCAGTTCCACAGGACATCAAGTAAGGGGGGCCTTCTAATTGAAAACTGCAGCACAGCCAGGCCCCCCTTCAGGCCAGGCAACAATTGTACCCACTGTTCCCCCCTGAAGGCAGCCATGATTGACACCATCAAGTGCAACCCAGGGCCAAGCATGTATGCATTTGCCTTATATCTGGGTGCACTGGCCTTGTAGGGATAACTGATCAAAACACCCTTACCCACTGGTAGCCATTTCCTGAATGGGAATCTATCCATTTCTCACTGGGCTCATTGTAAAGTCTGAGCCAATCAGAATGCCCTGTGAACAAAGTAAATACACTGTCCATCAGATTGTGGATAATTTCAAACTTGCCAATGAGAACATTTCTGAGTGTGCCCAAAAGATCAGCAAATCCTTGCTTCTCCATATTGATGGAAAAAGAGTCTTCAGAGACTATGAATTCCAGGAGGTCCACAGGAAGGATGGTGAGGCTTGTCTGCACAATCTCCATGAGGATATCTGTGTTGTCATGAGTGCCACCAATGAAGTGTTCAAGGCTGATGGTCCTGAGGTATAATTTGGTCCACAATGAACACCTCGCAATGTATTGCTGGGTGTATAAAGGTTTCTGCTTAATCTAAAGACCAACTCTTCTTGAAGGTCCAGCAACATTGGATAATCTACACAGACAAAATGGACCGAATGGCGGAAGAAGC
This sequence comes from Xenopus borealis, assembly GCA_024363595.1. NCBI lineage: Eukaryota > Metazoa > Chordata > Amphibia > Anura > Pipidae > Xenopus > Xenopus borealis. The sequence goes on along the minus strand of CM044436.1, from coordinate 124,010,125 downwards.
CTTCAGACTGAATGTCAAGTGGTCTTTACAAGAGCTTTCTAAACAAGACCACCACAAACCCCCTCTTCAGTGTTATGGTCATTCTACAAATGACCTGCCATGTGCCAATGCCCAAGTAAAGGACAGGGACGGAATTAAAGGAAAGGAAGGGGAGTGTGCAGGAAGGAAAGACAGAGGTTAAATATGAGTAAGAACAGAAAATAGATAAGTTAATGGTGTGTGCCAAAGGCTTCAGGGCCTTCTGTGGTGAGAACTCCCTCTGTTGTCACAGATGTTTTGCTTTTCTTTGAGCCCCCTAGGCAGAAATTCACCCATCTGTATGAGGCTCACACAACCAGAGCTGCAATTAGAGTAGAATGGACTGCTGTAGTGCAGGGTAGTGAGGGCCTTCATCTCAGTGGGGGTGGAATTATATAATAGATGCCCACCCTGCAGTTCTACAGCTGTTGTTCAACTTCTGTCTTCTTCCACCCAACAAAAGCTAGTGGATTACATACTAAAGAAATCTAATGCTTTTAACTGTGTAATTTTTCGCCCGGAACTACAAGAGGCACAACTGATGGTGGGGACCCAATAGCTCTACTTTAAAGCCAGCACTGTACACAGTTGTCTGCACATCACTTTCATAGAAAGAGAGAGTGAGCGATGTAACTACGGTATGTACTGCACAGCCAAGTAGCTGTCCATTGAACCATTTCACACCCCACTTTTCCAGTGGCTACTTCATGTCCTCCAACAGGCGCACATCAAGTGTAACAGTGAAATCCTCAAAACTATCTCCAACTTTAGGCAGCTGCCAGACGTACTTACTATGAAGAAATCCCATTTATGGTGGTGGTAGGTAAGGCATCTGCACTGGTACCAAAACCGTATGCTGTATATGAGAAGGCAAAAACTCTGTGGTTATAAAATAGGCAAATAATATTTTGATATAATATAGCAAAATTAATTGGAGGCTAGACGATATGGATCTTAGTGGAGTTCTCCTTATCTCTTGCTTCCAACATTGTCTTGATTTGGCTTTTTCCATTCTCTTTCCATGAAGGCTCCACTGCTCTTCTACCATAAATATTCCAATGTCACCACAGCTGTCTGCCTCAATGGCAGGTCATACTTGTTCTGTTAAAAAAAATGGTCTCCACCAGAATAACTAAAACTAGACTTGATGACTTCTACACCCAAGGCCTGTTTTCATAGCAGACTATGGATGTGACATCCGGGCATTAAAAACCTTCTTGAACCAACAGCTACAGGAGCTAAGTGTCTGGTGCTATTCATAGATGAAATCCAACATGGTGAGAAACTACATATCAACTTCCAAAGCACTATACCATTGTACTTTCGGGGCCTAAACCCATTTGCTGTACAGCACTCTAGAATTTATAAATATGTGATGATAATAGTAATGCATCATCGGGGAATTCTTTTCTACCATTCCCGTTATTCTCCCTGCACCCACCTTTCCTTCACCAGACATCAAGAGACTGCAGAGACTGGTTGGGAGGAAGATTGTCCATCTGTCTTCCTTCTAATGGACACTCAAATCACTGACAAATCTTTTCTTGAGGATGTGAATGAGATTCTGTGCTCTGGAGAGGTTCTACAAGTGGATGAATTTGAGAAGGTAGAGCGCATTGCTCTGATCTGTGCTGCTTCTTGCAGTGCGCTATGTGTAAGTGCTTGCTCCTTGCAGAGGATTACAAGAGTCTTTGTACAATTTCCTGCAGAGTTTTGCATGGCCATCTGTGTGCTACTCCTTGCATAGAATCATATGATTGTTCATACATGGGAACTTAAAGTAAACCTTGGTTCTCTTTGCCTGCAGACAAGAGAGTGCCCTATTAGAGAAAGATTGTTGTCACGGCACCTGTCTGGGTGTGCCATCATGTAGGAGCTGAACGATTGAAGCCCACCAAGTCACGGCCGAGGCCCGAGGGTCTCTCCTCCGGCCTTCGATAGCTCAGCTGATAGAGCGGAGGACTGTAGGTGTGTTTGAGCAATCCTTAGGACGCTGGTTCAATTCCGGCTCGAAGAACAGTTTATTCCACAGTGAGCGCCAGCCATTTTCCATGCAAGCCTAAGAAGGAGATGAGTGACTGAGGTGCCTGCCAACAAATGGATATCATCATTGCAGGTTTGGGCCACCTTTTATTATGCCCAACAAGAATCCCAACAACTCCTCCCATGCACAGAACAGGCATTGACTGTGACCAAATGAAAGGCACGAGTAGTAACATCAAGCACCCGTTACAGATGAGGCAGCACTGGCAAATGTCTGACAAGACAGAACCCGTGTAACACAAGGCACCCCCCCCAACTTGCGGACACCATACGGCCAGGGTGTAGATTGTGCCCTCTAAAAGGGGACACTATGCATCCGTGTCTTCGCAGTTGTTCAGTTGCAAGGAATTCTGCTGTCCTTTTTCTACCTTATGTTGGAAATGTTGGCTGTGTGTCTTAGAAGAAACGAAAAGGAAGATTATCACTGACGCGCTGGCAATTAGCAGAGTGGGGCAGCAGTAGCGTGCCAGGCCCAGAGCTCGATGGATTGAAACCCTTCTCTGCTAAAGCCCTTTTTTTGGGGGGGGGGGCCAGGCAGAAGATAAAAAAAAAACACAATGGGGGTCTATGAACAAACATGGGAGAGTTTTGAGTGAAATGGACTTCTCGAAAAAAATGTGTTTTTCCCCAAGGATTGCCTCTACAAATGAGGCATCTAATTTTATAATGCACCAAACAACAAGAAAACCCTCAAAAGCAGATCCAGCAGGGAGCAGGGTGGCGCAGCGGAACCGTGTTGGGCTCATAACCCCCAGCAACAATGAGCCATTCCTACAGTCCCTAATTGAATCTCTGTCTCTACTTCAGGACACTGGTCTTCCTGGCAAACTGCCACTTGTCCCTATCATGGATGCCCCGGCTGGACAAACTGGTAGAGCAGCTGCAGATAGAGTATCCACACCGAAACTTCAGGGTTTATACTCAGCCCAGTCCCCACCCAGACTTCCCCATTTCTATCCTGCAAGCTAGCATCAAGATGACCACAGAGCCACATTAAGACCATTGAGTCCCACTCTAGGGTCACTAGGCTGAATGTGTTCATGGGGCAGCACATAATTACATATAGGGCACGATACTACCCGGAAATATTGCAGCACATGTCTCTCTCATCCCTAGGGCTTATGGGCAAACATAACATGACTCTACCAGCTGATCATGGAGCAACAGTTCACCTAGTGCACAAATCCTCTAGCTATCGATACCTGCTCTTCTCCCTCTACTTCTTCCATAGTGTTTTACTGGAGAGAAGGAAGTTCCTCCAGCTTTGACGGAACATTGTCTATGTGTTCAATGACTCTTTGAGGTGAGCCTTACTCGGCCACTTTAGATTTACCTGGGCTCTACATCAGTGATAAGAATGTTCAACCTACTACCCACAATGTATATGTGTTCACCAGGTGTCTGAGAACCTGCTAAGTTTGTACCTGGACGAGTATGAGGAGACATCATGGGATGCTCTTAAATATCTCACTGCTGGTGTCAACTAATAGGGGTCATGTGACCGACGACTGGGATAGGCGGCCTTTTGAGCACTTACACTACCTCAGGATGGACCTCTGGCATCATATAAAGAGTTCATTTTCCTACTCCCTACGGTTGATCACCCTTAGGCCTTTGGGCAGCACCCCAGTGCAGACATAGTAATATCACAGAGGTTTGCACTTTATTTGACACATTCTGAGACCACATATAACTTCAAGTGCCCAAGGAGGAGGGCTATATTAAGTGCTGGAGTTCTCTTTTCCCTTCTCTACATGAACATCTTCCCCTCCCCATTTTTTTCTCTCTTCTCCCCACTTTACTTGAGTTACTGTGTGATATGCGGGACAATATTTCACCAAAAATCGATTATGAGGGGACCTTAAAGGTGCTAACTGGTGGCACCAACCCCCTGAATATGGTGCAACTGCAAGAAATACAGAGATACAATACTCTGCTCTTCACTATTAGGTCTGCACTCCATTAAGTTCCCCATAGCACTACGCTCTGCAAGCTGTGTCTCCAAAGTCTCTCTTGCTTATATTAGTAATGTCCCCCTACTGTAAAGGCTGCAGTACTACTAGAAGGGATAATGTACCCTCTAATGTAAATGATAAGGATATTAAAAGTTATTGAGCAGTTTACGGGAAGGCAGTTGTTGCATTCCATCCAGTGCTTCCATGGGCTATGTTCATGTGATAGAGAAGCTGATTTCTCCTGTAGGTCTTCTCTCAATAAACTGAAGCTGGTCATACAGGGTCTGGTGGTCATGTCCACTTAGTTGCAGGAAATATTCACTTGTATCTATGATGCCTGGGTCCCCCCACTGTGGGAGAAAGTGGGTATGAATTTGACGATGAAGAAGATTAAGTAGGGTTGGCCAGTGAGAAGTGGATATTTGAGTCCAGATAACTCAATGCAAACCTCTTTTCCCTGAAGCCTTTAGCTGCCAGGAGCCATGATCTGGTGCCTCGCATGGATATGTTTTCTCAGTGGCCAAATACAGCTCATGCGACGGTCCAGTCCTGGCTGTCAGCCTTCACCTTCCCCACCGACTTCCTAACGGCAGTGTTCCAGTGTACAGCCAGGCAAAAGAGGTTTAGTCACAGCCCACTCATGCCCAGTGTACTCACAGTGCCATGTGTTACCTTCCGTGCATTACCCAGTGACTGTGACATCTTCTTTATCCCTCGAGATCTCAGTTGACTGCCAAACACGGCAATTCATTTTGTCCCCAATAACCTGGTGTATCCTCCACAGGTGAGCACTGCCCAGATACATAGGAGGTGTGGGTAATACTGGAACCCTGCTGAAGTGGCCCAGACTGGTATCTTTACTGGCTAATCATGAGCATTGTTGGGTTCCTCAGGTGTGTGGATTCGAGGTCTCTATCTTGAGGACGCTGGGTGCAATTGGTGTGTCCCCTGCCAACTGTGTGCTTCAGGCCCACTTAGAACCAGAATATCTCTCTCCCATAGGTCTCTTCTCCTGCCTGTATTACTATTACCCAGTCTGGGCTGGTTCTTTTGGCTGGGCCTCGTTTGTGATTGGGGTGGATTAAGAACACTGGATTAAGAGAGTCACAGCTCTTCTGATGAATCTGGACAGCTAGGGCTTCACCTTGTTGTACCCAAATCAAGCACAATAGCAAACCCAGTGCAATGTGGGCAAAGCAGGAAGATCATACTGCCCTCTGCTTAGTACTTGGACTGTAATGACCTTCTCAGCACTATTCCTGCCCCCATTACGTACTGTGTTTCTACCACTGTAAGATAAAATGGGGCTTGTGATGTTGCCCTTTTTCTGCAAATGGGGCACCACTGTACTGTGGCTCAAGGTGGTGATGAGAATTAGAAGGCTAAAGGTCCACCTTTTGGGTTCCTCTGACCCCAGCAACCTGGCAGTGGTTTCATAGCTGGAAGAAAAATATGGTCTGAAGGAAATACGTTCACATTAGAGGAGTTCATTATAAAGATAACTTCCGCTTTAATTCAATGAATTTCTGCCATTTCAAAAACTATATGTCCCCAGAACAAAGAATTCCTTCCCAACACCAAAATGGCCTCTTCTGCCACCTCTAAACCCCATGAAATGACTTTCCTACTCACAGAAATCACTTCCTTGGACTCATCTTCTCCCACTTCTGCTTTTATGTCCTCCTTCACTAATTGTCCACTTTCTGGCAATTCCCTGCATTCCTTCCATGTCACACACCACCAGGATCTCCTTATGCTTCTCACACCAATCTCAACGGGTTACTCTTATTCTCAGCATCATCAACACCTCAACTATCACATTAACATATTTTCCTGTTCCAGTATGGCAGCTCAACCTGTCCAACTCATCAACAGTACTTGTCCCTCTCTTTAACTGAAGACCTACCTTGTGTTTACTACTATTAGGCTTTTCCCTTGTGAATTCAAGTAAAACCAACAAGGTGGCATGGCCAGAGTTCCATGTATTGTGGAGTTTGTTCAAGCCTCCCTTCATCTCTGCTTGCTTATTGGCTGAACAGTAGGAAGCGAGTAAGGTCCTTGTCCTTTCAGTCCTGTATTAAAGGTACCAATAGAACCGTCCCCTGCATTTATACCGCGGCCAGTGCCACGCATGGGGTATTACCTTCTGCAAAGTGTAGCTTGGTACAAGTGTATGTCCTTTCCAACCTTCACTCCCTATACCCCATACCTGATACCAGAATAGGAAACATGGACATCTCCCTACAAGATTTATTAGTGGCAGAAATTGGTATGTGCCTGTTATAGTGGTGCACCTTGCTGTGTATGGGTATCCTGACTGTATGTAAGGTGCATGGCCTGTAAAGTAATTGGACGACACATGGTAGAGGCAAATAAACATCCGGGGGGGGGGGGTATGTGAGGCTGCTGGGGGTGGCAAAATGCTTTGCACACTTGACATTTCAACGGCAGCCAAAAATGTGATTTCTGTAAGAAAAACAACAACAGTAGTGATTAGGCAGCGTCACTGCTAATTTATGTTCCTCCTTCGCTCAGCTGTTTATTTCTCCACAAACTCCTTGGCAATATCCTGGCACTGCCAATCTTCTTAACGAGATGATAATTATGCTGCTTTAGCCCATCACAAGTCCCCAAAAAACCCATTCCAATGACTACAGTTCCTGTTTTATTTTCATCTAAAGCCATTCCACTTCCTGGGGTGCAGCAGCTTCTCCCCATGACCCCAGTCTGCACCCCCACCTAGTTACGTTACTGTTATCAGCAGGAGAACCTATGATTTTGTGTGGAACATGCATTAGTGTGGTAGGTTTGGCATGTGAAGCCAACTTTGGAGGCCCAGCCCTGGCTATCTGCAGACCCAGTGGTGGGAGAGGCAAACAGGCAGGGCACCAGCATTGGGCATCATCACTACTTGACCCAGCTCTGCTGACAGAGCTCCATGCCCTGATTGTAGTGCACTGACCCTGGTGTCCAGGTTGCTACTGAAGATAAAATGGGGTGATTGTGAAATATACCGGTGAATTGACATTTAGGGAATAAGTCTAGTTTTCTAGGGATGCAGGATACTGTACAAGATAAAGCTACAGGATAAGGTACAGTAAGTACAGTATAGAGATACAAGCTATAGTAGGACAGAGATACAGGGTACAGTACAGTATAGAGATACAGGATACAGTACAGTATAGAGATACAG
>CM044436.1:123974586-123992132 GCA_024363595.1 Xenopus borealis | reverse complement strand
GCACAACAGACACAGGAATATCTCACACTAGTAGCACAACAGACACAGGAATGTCTCACATTAGTAACACAAGAGAGTAACTCTCTCCCCTCCCTCCCAGTTGGCAGATGCCAAACACGAGAGCGCGCACGTGGAGACACGCTTGTATATTGGCTCCGTGCCTAGCTCAGCCTGTAGTATTACAGCAGGTCAGTGCTTGCTTCGGATTGGCTGGTGCTGACTGGGGCAGGCTTCTCTGTTGTTAGTGTAAAGCTTCCCTTGTTACCGTGGTGACTGTAGTCTGTAGATTCCACTCAGCCACTAATCATAGGATGGGCCTTGGTATGTGACATCATGGGAGCACTGGCCAATCAAGTGACAAGAGGGGGCTGTTGCTAGGACTGATAAGGGGAGACAGAGACAATACATCAGCTCCCTCCTTTGCTTCGGCAGCTTGCATGGCCCAAACATCTTACCATACACCCAATTACACAGACACAGCAGAGCAGTGTGAGATCTTACCTATTACCCATAATCCTCAGCATGAACCTTCTTCTTGCATATTTGTGCCATGTTCTGCACAGAGCACACACCGACAAATCCACACAGATATAGCAGCACAGTGTGGGCTCATGTCTGTTACCCACGATCCCTCAGGGGAACCAGTCTCCTCCCATGATTCCCGTTCCCTCTATATTCTGCACACACATACACCATACCTCCCAACTGTCCCCTTTTCAGAGGATCAGTCCCTCTTTTTTACAGCTCAACCTGCAGCCCCTCATTTGTACTGGAAAGTCCCTTTTTCCTCTGCACTGAACAGCCAGAAAAAGAAAAAGGTTTCTAACTTAATTGGCTTTTGGCAGAGAGCCCAGAACAGATAACAGGTGTAAATAAGATGCTTTGTAACAATTTTGAGATAAGAAAATAAGTAATTGGAACAGTTTAGATAAGTAGAAATATTTTCATAACCTGCCAAATTTTGTAAAATGAACAAAATGGGTGTGGTCCAAAAAATGTAGCAGTGCTACGAGCGCCACATTTTTTTGTTCCTATTTTTACTTCCAAAATGTTGGGAGGTATGATACACTTCCCCTCAGCCAGGCCTTTTACCTACAATCCCTCAGGGGAACCAGTGTCTTCCCATGATTCCTGCTCCCTCTATACACTGCATACACATACACTTCCCCTCAGCCAGGCCAATATGGACTCTGCCTGTTACCCATGATCCCTCAGGGGATTCCTGTACCCTCTATACACTGCACACACATACACTTCCCCTCAGCCAGGCCAATATGGACTCTGCCTGTTACCCATGATCCCTCAGGGGATTCCTGTTCCCTCTATACACTGCATACACATACACTTCCCCTCAGCCAGGCAAATATGGACTATACCTGTTACCCACAATCCCTCTGGGGATTCCTGTTCCCTCTCACTGCACACACATACACTTCCCTTCAGCCAGGCCAATATGGACTCTGCCTGTTATCCACAATCCCTCAGGGGATTCCTGTTCACTGTATACACTACACACTTCCCCTCAGCCAGGCCAATATGGACTCTGCCTGTTACCCAAGATCCCTCGGAATTCCTGTTCCCTCTATACACTGCATACACATACACTTCCCCTCAGCCAGGCCAATATGGGCTCTGTCTGTTACCCACAATCCCTCAGGGGAACCAGTCTCCTCCCATTATTCCTGTCCCCTCTATACACTGCATACACATACACTTCCCCTCAGCCAGGCCAATATGGACTCTGCCTTTTACCCACAATCCCCTGAGGGATTCCTGTTCCCTCTATACACTCCTTATACATACCTTTCCCCTCAGCGAGGCCAATATGGACTGTGCCTGTCACCCACAATCCCTCAGGGGATTCCTGTTCCCTCTATGCACTGCATAGACATAGATTTGTACTAGGCCAAGCATACTGTGTAAGTATAGACTCCTGTCTGTCACCCACAGTTAGGGTTGCCACCTGACCGGTATTTTACCGGCCTAGCCGGTATTTTTGATGGCTGATCCCAATGTTATTAATAGCAAAAAAAGGCAAATATATAGGAAGGCCGGTATTTTTTTCAGGAAAAGGTGGCAACCCTACCCACAGTCCTCCTGGGGAAGCAGTGGTCTCTGACTTCCTGGAACCCTGCAAGTGAATGCTGTTTGAGGTAAAATGGTTGACATGTTATGGTACCTCAGCCGTATAATCAGTGTTCTATTCCTTATCCAGTGGCACTGCCATTTTATCATGCACTTCTCTCAAGTTGTCTTGTCAGTATTTGCAAATGATCTCCAGGGATAATGTCTGAATGTCTAATATTGCACCTTGTAATACAGTGTGTGTCACTGATAATTCTGTAACACTGCAGTTGTCTATCAAAGGAATTGTTTACTTTTGCGTTAACTCTTAGTATGACATAGAGGGGGATATTCTGACACAATTTGCAATTGATTTTCATTTTTTATTATATGGGGTTTTTGTGTTTTTCAGCAGCTCTCCAGTTTGCAATTTCAGCCACCTGGTTGCTAGGGTCCACATCCCCCTTGCAACCATGCACTGATTTGAATAAGAGACTGGAATATGAATAGGAGAGACCTGAATAGAAAGAGGAGGAATAAAAGGCATAACAGGCTCAGTGGCCCCCCATGTGAAAATTAGAAAGAGTCAGAAGAAGAAGTCAAATAATTAAAAAACAATATAAAAAGTATATATTAAAAAAATCCTGTCACATCTGTGCGTGTATGCGGTCCCGCAATCCGACTGCTTGTTTCATATGCATTATGATACGATCGTTGGGCCCTAGGACCCAGGATTGGATCAGCCCAATATCGCCCACTTCATTGTTGGCATATCGGGGAGATATCCGCTCGTTTGGTCACATTGCCAAGATAGTGGATCCCTGCGTCTATGGCCACTTTTACACAGTGTTTTTCAGAGATTGGGCCTCCATCTTAATGGAGCTTATTCATAAAAGCCAGTCATTCGAAGCCACTTAAAGGATACTGTCATGGGAAAACATGTATTTTTTTCAAAACACATCAGTTAATAGGGCTGCTCCAGCAGACTTCTGCACTGAAATCCGTTTCTCAAGAGCAAATAAATAATTTTGTTTTTTTAAAAATTTGAAATCTGACATGGGGCTGGACATATTGTCAGTTTCCCAGGTGCCCTCAGTCATGTGACTTGTGCTCTGATAAACTTCAGTAACTCGTAAAATGCTGTACTGCAAGTTGGAGTGATATAACCTACCCCCCTCCCAGCCACCCAATTTAGAATTAAAAGCTGTAACAAAAAAATCATGACCGTATCCTTTTAAGGAAGGCCACATCTGTGTAGCAGACCCCAGATGGACAACCCAGTCCACTTAGTACAGGTATGGAACCTATTATCCAGTATTCTCGGGACCTGGGGTTTTCCAGATAATGGATCTTTCTGTAATTTTTATGTTCATTCTTGTCAGTTTCCCAGCTGCCCTTAGTCATTTGACTTGTACTCTGATAAACCTCAGTCACTCTTTACTGCTGTACTGCAAGTTGGAGTGATATCACCAACCTCCTCAGCAGCCTAACAACAGAACAATGAGAAGGTAACCAGATAACAGCTCCCTAACACAAGATAACAGCTGCCTGGTAGATCTAAGAACAACACTCAATAGTAAAATCCAGGTCCCACTGAGACACATTCAGTTACATTGAGTAGGAGAAACAAAACAACGGCCTCCAGAAAGCAGTTCCATCCTAAAGTGCTGACTCTCACCGAATCCAGGATTTGGTTCGGGATCCGGCCTTTTTAATCCGGATTCAGATTCAGCCAAATCCTTGTGCATGGGTGAACTGAATCTGAATTTGCACATGTAAATTTGAACTGAATCTGAATTTTCACATGTAAATTAGGTTTGGGAAGGGAAGTGACATGACTTTTTGTCATAAAACAAGGAAGTAAAAACCATCTTTCCCGCCTCTAATTTACAGATGCACATTTGGAGTAATTTCCGTATTCGGCCCAATCTTTAACAAAGGATTCGGGAATTCAGCTGAATCCCAAAAAGCATATTCAGTGCATCCCTAGTAAAAAGTGAAATTTAGAAATTAGAACTACACCATAAAAATCATGACGGAATCCCTTTAACCTGCCTGTATGTCCAGTGGAGTGTTTTGTATACTGGCACCCAAGGGTCTGTCAATATATAAAAAAAATTTACTTTACTTTTTTCTTTTTAGACACTTCGCTTACCACCATACACATCTTTTGTTACTGGGTGGTGACCTAAAGAGGGTATATGTATGCCCCAGCTGGATCGGAAAGGGGGTGTGCCAGGGGACAAGGACCTAGGGCAGGTGGGAAAATTGCTTGGCTTGGGTACAGCTATGATCGAACACTCGCACTGAGCTCGCGTGAAATTCAGCAGATCTCAGACTCATAAGACATATCCTTGAACTTACCACTGGAAACGCAACCCGGTGAGCCTCATGCAACACCATCACACGTAGGAAATGCCCCCAGTCTCTCTCCTGAGTTATGACTGATTCCTACTACACCTTTGCCAAGTTTTATAGGACCTAGGGACAGGCACAGTGGAGGCTGTATGATTCCTGGTTGCCAAATAGCCATTAGCAGGGCAATACCGAATGTGTTAAAGTCCAGTAACCCATAGCAATCAATAGGCAGTTAGATTGTATAGGTCTAGTAGTCAAGACTAAAGGTGGCCATACACGGGCAGATAAAAGCTGCTGACAGACTGTGTTGGCAGTTTATCTGCCCATGTGGGGGGCCCTCCGACGGGCTTTTCCGATCAATATCTGGCCGAAAGTCGGCCAGATGTCGATCGGGCAGGATTAAAAATCCAGTCGGATCGCGGCTGCATCTGTTCGTTGATGCGGTCCCGCGATCCGACCGCCCATACTGATCCGAACGTTGGGCCCTAGGGCCCACGATCGGATCAGCCCGATATCGCCCACCTCAAGGTGGGCATACCGGGGAGAGATCCGCTTGTTTGGCAACATCGCCAAACGAGCGTATCTCTTCGTGTATGGCCACCTTAAATGTGAACATCTGGTTGGTTGCTCTGGGTAACTGCACTGGGGCAGAGTTTGCTGTGCGGTTTGAGTTTAACCCTGGAGGTGCAATATGATCCTACAAATAAGTCAAAGAGGCAGCATTGTACGTTAACCGAAAGTCTGGCACCGGCTCAAATCCATCACTCGCAGTAGCCCGATCATCACCCCTCTCTCTGCCTTCCCAGAGGGATCCGTAAGCCGTAAATCAGATTGACCAGTGCTGGAATACAGGATATACATAATTAAACAGGCGGCAGTTAGCAGTGCTGACCCTTCCTTGCAGAAAATATGTAATGGGAAATCGAAGGTGAGTATACATTATATATTCAATCCCTCCCTTACTAAAGCATGGTGAGATATATATGAAATATATACAAATGCATCTTTTTTTGTGCAGCTAGATTAGCCATCTATGATCATGTTTCCTTCCTCCATGTAGAAGCTCTGCCCTCCCTGTTCAGGGGGCTGATTATCTGTTCTACCCATATGCTGGCGGGCGGATGTTGAAATGATGAGGTCATTCATGAAAGGCTGTTGGGGACCGTAACATCCTTAAAGGGATCCTGTCATGGGGAAAAAAATGTTTCAAAATGTATCAGTTAATAGTGCTGTTCCAGAAGAATTCTGCATTGAAATCCATTTCTCAAAAGAGCAAACAGATTTTTTTACATTTCATTTTGAAATCTGACATGGGGACTAGACGTTTTTAAAAAGGGCAAAGATAATTTTTAGAATCCATGATTTTCCCTTATTTACAATAAGAAAAAATCGGATCAACAAAAAGCACAACTTTTTTGGACCGTCACACGAAAACCAAGACTTTTTGTTGAAGATGGTTGAAGATGGAGTATTTCCGTATTCAGACTTTTTGGAGCCTCAGGGTATAATAAATCCCAAATAATTCGATTTTTTTTCCATTAAAACTTTAGTAAAAAAAAAAAAACATAATTTGTTTTGAGTTTTTAGCATTCGACCCCCTAAATGTGTTTTTTTTTTCATTTTCCATGAATGCTCAAGAAAACAGAACATTATCTAGCATGCCTTCATTTATGTGCATGTTTATATTACTTGGGAAAAGCCATGCAATTTGTGAAGTGTCCCCTGGCAACCCATACAGGGCCCTTAGAATAAAGAATATGCTCTCAGGAATTGGTAGTTTATTATCCATATTATCCATGTTTGTTTATTAATTGGAGGGAGACTTCCTTTCGTCTCTTCCCCTTCCTGTGATCGATAGATAAGGTCACCTTGGAGCCTCTATGCTGCTGGTGGCTTTCTACTCTAGGTTCATTTTCATGAGGGCGACCTTGGCTGTGCCACCATAGCCAGCACACACAATTGTGGCCTCTGAGACTCATCCTGTAGAACATTCTCTGCCCTATCATTTTTCCACCGAGTGGCAGCTGCAGATTTCCTGAGAGACCCTGATCACACAATAGCCACATGATTGCTGACTTCTTTCATTCGCCGACAGAAATAAACAGGGTCTCTGTCATGCAAAGTAGCCTCTGAGGCATGAGCTACTGCCAGTTACGCAAAGGCCACCTTCAGCTGCCATTCCTCTGTGTCTTCATGCAACTATGTGCTCCTCGGGATCCATCAGTCTGGGCCACATCTCTTTCTGAAGGACACAGTTGAACACACACACAGCTGTAGCCCATTCTGCTCCATGTGTGTTACCAGGAACATCAGTTATTCGTATGCTTCAGCCTGAGCTCTTGCTTTATTGGCTTGAATAATATCGCACTAGGGACACTGAGCCATTCATAATGTGCTGCTGTTTGCTTGGCCTCAATAGTGTCCAATATCTAGAGCTTGAAGGGCAAGAGGAAAAAATAAACTTCAGCAGAAAAACAAAGCCCTTGCTTTTTGTCCATACTGCTTATTTTTCTATCCACCTACCGACAATTCTTAGATAAACATTAAAGCTATAAATAGGAACAAGGTTTGCCACCACGCTTGTGAAGCTGGGGAGCTCTGTCTTTTGTCTCCTAGCCCTGCCGTTGTTTTTTCCACGATGAATGAATGATACATTATTTATTTAGGCTTTCGTTTATTTCTTGAACAGTGATGCAAAGTTTTTCACCCTGGCTGTGTAAAAAATGAGCTGGGCCGACTGTGTAAAAATGTTCACAGATGTGTAACAATGCTGCCTCTCATTCTTTTCAGAAATAATTATTGCTCTGGAAATTTCCTTTTCAATGTAGTGAAGCTCAAATTTTGTGTCAGAAAATGTGGGGAAAAAAAAAAGAATAAATAAGCACAGGTATTCAATCCCAAACCTTTTCAGTTTTAATCACTTGAGGTTAAGTGCTACCATGGTGACAAATCTCCTGAACAAGACTTTCCATAACGTTAAGGTAACTGTTAGTAAGGCTAGAGTAGGGTTTTTTTTTTTTTTTTGGGAAGAGCTGCCCGGGTGAAAAGTTCCTGTCCAGATTTCCAAATTAGGAAATCCGAACAGGACATTGAAGTGATTGACATGGCAATCAGCCAATCGCCGATCCCCATGTCATCAGTCCCACCCCTGACGTCACCCGCCCCTGATGTCACTGCCCTACACCCTACATCACCATCCCGCCCCCTCTCTCACCGACCTGCCCCTCTACCAGCCCACTCACCTGCCTGTTTTCTAAAAATAACCAAGGCTAGGGCCACATTACGGATCTCTAACTGCTGCTCCTCTTCTGCTGCACCCCTGGAACCATTACCTCCACAATGCGGATTTCAGTGGCAAAATGTGTAATTTTGCATTTCATGCCAAGATCCGCAGTGCCTGAAGCAGTGAGGTAGTTGATTCTGCACCTTCAGAGAATCCGCGGTGTAAGGCCCTAGCCTAAAACCCATAACTTGTGGCGTTTCGGCCCACACACACAAAAGTTATTTACAGATCTTATACCAGTTCTTAGTACTGATATTCCTGGTCTGTTTTCAGCTGGAAAAGTCCTGTTGGCTGTGGCTCCTTACTTTTTTCGACCAGATACTGTCTGGATTGTGTGGTATTTTGCCCACATTATTTATTTTGAGGAGTCCCAGGCTCAGTATCCTAGAGAGCCATCTTCTTAATCTGATGTCTACGCTATTTGTTTGCTTTTGCACAGTATATAGAAAAAAACGGTCCTCCTTGAGCTGTAGAAACCCTAGAGGCAAGGAAAGAGGAATGATTTTCAAACAGTCAAGTATATGTATTGGCCTCCTCAGAAGGAGGTTTCATCATGGATTACGTTTATTCCTTAATCCAAACTTTTGGGATCTTGCCCACAATTGTATGGCTTTAATACAACAGATGTAAGATATCAAACTGGGGATCCTTGCTTTCCCTTAACTGCATTCCCTTAAACATTTCATTGCTCTGATATTCTCTGCCACTCAAGTTGAGTTGAAGAAGACGAGTGGTGTAACATTTTCAAGAATACTCAAAAAGTTCAGTAGCTTTAGAATTGTTTTTACAAGATACAACACATCTAAAGGTTGCCACACAGAGACCGTTTTTCTCCTTTGGCAAGGATGACTAATGGGTGGATTTGGCCACCCACATGCCTGGCCAAATCAGGCTGGTCTGTTGGATGAGGACCACATGTGTGTGTTGATGTGCTCCTCATCGAAAGGGATTTTCCAACCTGCCTAATTTATATCCTCAATGGGCAGACACGCTGCTGGACCCCATGCATATAGAAGATAAGTGAATCAGCACATTAAATCTGTCCACGTATGGACACCTTAAGACTCTCTCTGAGAATCATTAAAGAGGGTTTGTTGGTCCTCATGTAATAGATATCTTCAGATAGTTCCCACTCTTGAGGTGGCCATACGTGTTACAATGACAACCTTTCCCATGACCATTGCTTGCCGCAAAGATTGTATTCTGTAGTCAGGCAGGTAGAAACAGAAGACTTCTGTCTCACAATTCAGTGTTAACATTTGCTTATTAAACTTTTTCCATCCTGTCCAATCGTCAAGACAAATTATTTCCTTGGTAGAGTCCTGAATGGGTCCAATTGAACGCCTAACCTGACCTGCCATCCATCACATCCACCTAACCAGAGCCACTACCTGACCTGGAGCTTATAAGTCAAATGTACCTTCCAACCCGAGAATCGCAAAGCCGGATGTGATGTCATTGTAGACCAGAAGTGACATCACTGTGTCGTGCATTCATCACTTTAAAAAAATTGCAGTAGTAGGGATGGCAGGTGGGACCAGTCCTGCACATTTGCCAGGTACCCAAGCGGTTCACCTGAGAACTTCGTGTACGTTCAGGGAATCATGGATTTTCCACACAGAACCCCAACTGCTCTGCGGGTATTTTGTCCGTATCCGACCCGGTACAGGACTCTAATCCAAGTTCTTTGCCAACATCAGTCGCCTCGTCTCCCTCCATGCATGCACCACATATCGTAGAAAACCTTGTTTCGTATGATAATCCTGGTGAGTGTATGGCCACATGGGGAAGGCCCATTTATCAAAGGTGGAATTTTGAATTCATGTGAATTTGTTTTTACTCTAATAAATATGAATATACTCCAAATTCGATTGGGAAGTTATTTAAGAAAAAATGTAAACGTCTCGAAACGAAGTCAATTAGAATTCGACTAAACATCTTCAAATGGATCACTGGACCTCTCCCAGTTTCTACACAGAACCCCAATTGCTCTGCGGGTATTTTGTCCATATCCGACCCGGGACAGGACTCTAATCCAAGTTCTTTGCCAACATCAGTCGCCTCGTCTCCCTCCATGCATGCACCACATATCGTAGAAAACCTTGTTTCGTATGATAATCCTGGTGAGTGTATGGCCACATGGGGAAGGCCCATTTATCAAAGGTGGAATTTTGAATTCATGTGAATTTGTTTTTACTCTAATAAATATGAATATACTCCAAATTCGATTGGGAAGTTATTTAAAAAAAAATGTAAACGTCTCGAAACGAATTCAATTAGAATTCGAGTAATCATCTTCAAATGGGTCACTGGACCTCTCCCATTGACTTATACATGAACTTGGCTGGTTTTTGGTGGCAAATTATTCCCAGGGTAAAGGTCTGATAAATCTCACGTTTCAAATTGAGTTTGGATTGTTCTCAATTTGAATTTGTGAGTTTTGACCAAAAAAAGAATTTAAAAAAATTCATATAAATATATAAATATTTAAAAACATGAAAAAGCTTGGGAACCCCTCTTAATTCTTTGGAATTGTGTTTATAATTGGCTGAGCTTTCAAAGTAGCAACTTCCTTTTGATGTATAACATGCCTTATAGAAACAGAAGTATTTCAGCAGTGACATAAAGTTTATTGGATTAACAGAAAATATGCAATATGCATCATAATAAAATTAGACAGGTGCTTAAATACAGGCACCCCAACAGAGATATTACATCACTACTTAGTTGAGCCTCGTTTTGCAAATGTAACAGCCTCTAGTTGGCTCCTATAGCCTGTGATGTCTGCATTCTGGATGTGGGTATTTTTCACCATTCGTCCATACAAAATCTCTCCAGTTGAGTTAAATTTGATGGCTGCCGAGCATGGACAGCCTGCTTCAAATAATCCCATAGATGGGACGGTGTACAGATACACCTGCATCTGCAGCAAAATGTTCTTGCATGGTCTTTGGAGGTGATCTTTGGGTTGTCTGTAACCATTCTCACAATCCTCCGCATATGTCGCTCCTGTATTTTTCTTGGTCTGGCAGACGTGGGTTTTACAGCAAATGTGCCTGCGGCTTTCCATTTCCTGATTCCATTCTTTACAGTTCAAACATCTGAGATAGCTTTTTGTAGCCTTCCCCTAAACCATGATACTGAGCAATCTTTGTTTTCAGATCTCTTGAGAGTTGCTTCGAGGATCCCATGCTGTCACTCTTCAGAG
The DNA here is from genome assembly GCA_024363595.1 of Xenopus borealis. NCBI lineage: Eukaryota > Metazoa > Chordata > Amphibia > Anura > Pipidae > Xenopus > Xenopus borealis. Next base: position 123,981,219 of record CM044436.1, on the reverse strand, counting down.
GAGAGTCAAACAGAAGCACAACTTGCAATTGGCCACCTTAGATACATTTTCTTTTAATTGGACACACCTGCCTTTGAAGTTAAAGACTTAAGAGCTAATCCAACCAATGTGGTGTTACCAGTGATCAGTATTGAGTAGTTACATGCAAATTAGCAAAATGAGAAGGGTACCCACATTTTTGCACAGCTAGTTTCCACATTTGATTTCATTTTATACTGAATACTTCTTCACTACAAATCTTTGTTCGGAAAACACCCCAGTATCCGCTGTTCCTTGGATACGTATATATGCTTAGCCTATAAGTGAATTTGCACTTGATTCCAGCTTCTGTTATAACTACCCCGTTGCACAAACAGAAATGTCATCATGATTCCACCTTCCTGTCCCATATAGATAAACCCCCACTGTCCCACACGTTAACGGAAGCTTATTCTGTGTAACCGCTCAGAAGAAACCAGTTTCAGTTGAGATTTCAGCAGATTGAAACGGGTTCTTTTTTACGCAGATTCATTCAATCTGTTCTTGTTGGTGGCTCAGTAAGAAACGAGTTTATTGGCCAGTAAGCATAAATATAAGGCAAACACAGTGTGCTTGCTTTTTTCTTCCCCTCATTGTTTCTTCATTGCCCCCTCCTTTTCCCCCTAACACTACCCCCCATCCCTCTCTCTTCCACCTGTGTATGGTTAGTGTCTCCTCATCGCATGTTGTGGTCACCGGTTTGGGGTAAGAAACTGAAAAGCCACAACGAGATGCATGTTTTTCATTTTTCCACTTTCACTCTTTTCTTTACCGTTACTTCTTTCTCTTCCTCCTTTGTCTGCAAGGCTACGTACCCATCACAAATCATGGGGCCCCGTAAGACAAAAATTTATGGGTCCCCTGGACTCTGCCCACCACCACAGGCCCCGCCCCAAACCCCAGTCAAAAAGCCACACAAACATGGGTGCTAAAACACGAATGCTAAAAGCTTATTGGTAGCCAGGGTCTCCCCTAGAAGTTAAAAAATAACATTTAGTAGCCAGGGTCCCCCAACAAGGTAAAAAAAGTTGGCCAAGGACCCCCTTACATATTAAAATACCATTGGTGGTCAGGGGCCCCAAAGCAAATTAAAAAAAAAAGGGTGCTACTGGGACAATGTCATTGTCATGTCATTAGAAGCGGCTTGTGTGGAGCAAGTCAACCACAGATGATAGAAACCTCTTGAAGAAGAACGGTCCGATGTGTGATCCTCTTCCTCAGGTATATGTGTCCCAGAAGGCAGCAAGGTGGGTACCCCAGCCCTGGCAGGGGGGAATAAATATGGTGGATCTTTATGGGACAGCACAGAGTTAAGGGACATACCATGTATCTCAGATCAGGTCTGGCCTGTCCAAAAGTAGACAACCTAGTAGAAGTGCGAGACTTATAGGATTGAGGGAGATTCACACTGCCGTGTATATAACATTTATGTTTCTTTTCAGGCCCAAAACAGCTGGTTTATAGCCCCAAGTGGACCTTCTGCTTTGAACTACATGACCACCATGGGTGAGTTATACTTTATATTATAACGTTCAAGACATAGTTGTGAGTTTATTCGTGGTCGTTACAGCATTTGATCATTTTCATAGATATAATAGTAGTGTGAGTATTGTAGTATATCTACACAAAAATGGAGTGCTCCAAACCTCATGCGCGAATCCCTTTCGGATCAGCTGCTATGCAGTAATTAATCCGACCTGCCTGGGTCATACAAAACTTTAAGGCAATCCAATTTAGTGCAGCACACTGGAGTACTTTTCAGCAAGTGATTTTTTATTGGCTTTTTTTGTCTGCACATATGTGTTGAGCCAATAAAAAATCACTTGCTGAAAAGTACTCCAGTGTGCTGCACTAAATTGGATTGTCTGAGTATTGCAGTATAGTCGTATGATGAAGTAGTGTGAGCAGGGATGATATTTTAGTGAGTATTGGAGTATAGTTGTATGATATAGTAGTGGAGTATTGTAGTATGATATAGCAGAGTAAGTAGTGGAGTAAAGTTGTATTATATATCAGTGTGAGTAGTGGGATGATAAAGTAGTGTGAGTGGTGGGGAATAGTAATATGATATTGTAGCGAGAGTAACAGAGTAAAGTTATATGTTATAGTAGTGTAGTATAGTAGTATGTATAGTAGAATGATAAAGTAGTGATTAGTGTATGGTTGTATGATATTGAAGTGAAAGGTAGTAATATGATATAATAGTGAATATCAGAGTATAAAAGTATGATGTAGTAGTAGGGTTAATAGTGGATTATAGCAGTATGATATAGTAGTGGAGAATAGTAGTATGATATAGTAGTGTGATTAGTGGAGTATAGTAGTATGATATAGTAGTGTGATTAGTGGAGTATAGTAGTATGATATAGTAGTGTGATTAGTGGAGTATAGTAGTATGATATAGTAGTGTGATTAGTGGAGTATAGTAGTATGATATAGTAGTGTTAGTATTGGAGTATAGTACCGTGAGTAGTGGAGAATAGTAGTATGATATAGTAGTGTCAGTAGTGGAGTATAGTAGTATGATATAGTAGTGTTAGTATTGGAGTATAGTAGTGTGAGTAGTGGAGAATAGTAGTATGACATAGTAGTGTGATTAGTGGATTATAGTAGTAGTATGATATAGTAGTGTCAGTAGGGATGTGTTGTAGTGTGAGTAGTGCAGAAGGGTAGTATGATACAGTAATGTGAGTAGTGATGAATAGTAGTATAATATGGTAGTGTGAGTAGTGTAGAATGGTAGTATGACATAGTAGTGTGATTAGTGGATTATAATAGCATGATATAGTAGTGTGAGTAGGGATGTGTTGTAGTGTGAGTAGTATGGAATGGTAGTATGATACAGTAATGTGAGTAGTGGTGAATAGTAGTATGATATAGTAGTGTGATTAGTGTGATGCATATTCTGCCACATATTGTATGATGAGCCTTGTGTAAGCAGATGTGTGTTGTGTTGATGCTCTTGTGCACTGGCTAATGTTGGCCTAGACTTGAATTACATAATGCAAAAACATATTAAGTGAGTTTATCTACTGCCCCAAGGAAAGACGAGCTGTAGGAAACATTTTGTATATACACACTAGTGCGTTGCTCCTGGTTGCCATTGCTTGTTCCACTGAGCTGGATCAGTCGGTGACCTGATTATGTTGATAAGTCATGTACTCTTGTGCAACTACTTGCCTTGTACGTTTCTCACTTGGGTATCAGGTGAGGAGATAACTTCTCACATCACAAGCTGTTTCCTTAATTCCATCATGTTTCCAGCTAGAAATAGTTACTGTGCAGTCTCCTTCAGACAAGTGCCCCCTCTGCTTCTCTCTAACCTGTTGTTCTCATCTACCCCAGCTTTACCCCAGCTTCTCCTCACAACTTTGGGACCAAAGCAGACCAACCCTGTCTACTTGCTCCCTCTGCTCCACACACCACTGCCAGAGTCCTCTCAGTAATTCCTCCTGCCTCTCATCCATTACTACTCAAAGCTCAAGCCTCAGGTTTCTCCCTACCTCCCCCCTAACACAATGCACAAGCCATTTGCTTCTCTCTCTACTTCTGCCCCACTAGCACTATACACAAACCTTTTATTTTCAGTTGTTTGCACAGTACTGCTTACACATGGAGTGAGTAAATATAGTGTGTGTACATATGCTTCTCTCTGTCCCACTAACACTATGCACAAACCTCTTATTCTCAGCTGTTAGTATGTTACTACTTACACAAGTAGTAAATAGTGTGTATGTACATATGCTTCTCTCTGTCCCACTAACACTATGCACAAACCTCTTATTCTCAGCTGTTAGTATGTTACTACTTACACAAGTAGTAAATAGTGTGTATGTACATATGCTTCTCTCTAACTCTGTCCCACTAACACTATGCACAAACCTCTTATTCTCAGCTGTTAGTATGTTACTACTTACACAAGTAGTAAATAGTGTGTATGTATATATGCTTCTCTCATAAGACTTGCTCTGCAGCAGCCCCTCTTGACCCAAAGCAACTCCACTCTTGTCTACTATATATGTGCCTTTTTCTTTGCCTCTGGCCCAAAATGATTGCCATGAAAAGTTGCCTGGTCTCTTCTCCCAGTCTGAAACCCTTCCCCCTCCTCCAATACCATACACTGTTTCTTCTCAAGCTTCTCGACAACCTGTAAGTCTGACCTGACAAGTTGCACTAAGCTCTTGTATGCCTCTACCTGTGGTACATGAACATATATCCATTGACAACACTCCAGTTTCTAATAAACCGCCTTTATTTATAACAGAAGGGCAACACGATGCCTCTGCCTGTGACCTGAATTGGTCTGTGACCCATCATGTTACTCAAGCCTCATATCCACATAGCTGGGACCCAACCACTTACACAACCCTTTGTCTTTACATTTGACCTAATGTATTGCCCAAGGCTCTTCCCTTACCTGTAAAACATTGTGTTGCAAAAGTTTCTTCCCTTTCTCTGGCCTCGTCTTACTTCTCTCTCTCTCTGTGACATCAAATTACTTCTCTCTCTCTCTGACCTGGAAGAGGGCATGTGACCAACGCTGTAGCTTTTTCATCTCTTTCTCTTTGCAATTTTATCATCTTCTTTGTGTGTGTGACCTCATTGTCTTAATTTTCTCTCTCTCTCTATAAACTCGTCTTACTTCTCTAGCTCTGACCTGGTAATTTCCTTCTCTCTCTCTCTTCTCCGTGATCTCTTTATCTTCATTCTCCTCCTTCATCACTCGTCTATTTTTTCTTTATCTCTGTGTATGACCTCATCATCTCACTTCTCTTCTCTCTATGATTTCATCAGCATCATCATCATCTCTGTGTGTGACCTCATCATCTCACTTCTCTTCTCTCTATGATTTCATCAGCATCATCATCATCTCTGTGTATGACCTCATCATCTCACTTCTCTTCTCTCTATGATTTCATCAGCATCATCATCATCTCTGTGTATGACCTCATCATCTCACTTCTCTTCTCTCTATGATTTCATCAGCAGCATCATCATCATCTCTGTGTATGACCTCATCATCTCACTTCTCTTCTCTCTATGATTTCATCAGCATCATCATCATCTCTGTGTATGACCTCATCATCTCACTTCTCTTCTCTCTATGATTTCATCAGCATCATCATCATCTCTGTGTATGACCTCATCATCTCACTTCTCTTCTCTCTATGATTTCATCAGCAGCATCATCATCATCTCTGTGTATGACCTCATCATCTCACTTCTCTTCTCTCTATGATTTCATCAGCATCATCATCATCTCACTTCTCTTCTCTCTATGATTTCATCAGCAGCATCATCATCATCTCTGTGTGTGACCTCATAATCCCTTTCTCTATGTGATTTCATTATCTTTTCTGTGTTTGTGTGATCTCTTCATCTTACTTCTCTCTATAACTCTATGTAAACTCATCTCACTTGCTCTCTCTGACCTTCTCTTTCTGTGTATGGCTTTGGCAACTTCCTTCTCCCTCTCTTTCACCTCATCATTTTCTCTTTCTGCATTACTTTCTCATCTTACTTTTCTCTCTTTAACTCTGACTTCATGTTCTCGGTCTGTGTGTGACCTCATCACCTTACTTCTCTTTCTTTAAACTTATCATTCTACTTTGCTCTCTGTTAACATCATCAGTCTCTCTCTCTCTGACATCATATGAACTGTCTCTCTCCGACCTCACCATTTTATTTCTCTCTCTGTATGTGACCTCATCGTTTTACATTTTTCTGACTCTTTTTTCTGTTTGACGTCATCATCTTCTTGCTCACTATTTTTCTGTAACGTCATCATCTTACTTCTCTTCTCTGTGACCTCATCATCATACTTCTCTCTGTCACCTCATCATCTTCTATTTCTCTGTGATCATGATCTGATTTCTATCTTTCTGTGACCTCACCATCTCTCTCTCTGACCTCACAATCTTATTTCTGTGTGTGTTCATCATACTTCTCTCCCTGTCAGTACATCATCTTCTCTTTCTGACTCCTCATCATCTTCTCTTTGTTTGTAGCCTTGCCATCTTATTGTCTCTCTCTCTGAAGCCTCATCATCTTCTCTTTCTTTTCTTTCTCATCTTTCTGATCCATGTCTGTGGCCTCATTTGTTTCTCACCTTCTGGTCCATCAAAGCACAGAGGTCTTTTTATGTTCTTTTTATGTTCTTTTTATGTTTACCTTGTGCTTCACATATGCTTTCATGGGGGGGGGGGTCTTACCAAAATAAATGCTGAGCAAGTGGACTAGCACTAACACTTTTTGCACCCACCGTCTCTCTTTCCGTGTATCCAATTTGTAGAATAATCGCAGAAGCATTTGCACAACCCTGTCCTCACTTCTTTACATAAACAATATGATGTGCACAAGCCTTGTGTCCTGTCTTGTCTCAGAACCAGTGTGTGTTGCACAAGCATTATCTCTCCAGATCTTACACTCGTCTCCTTCCTTCTTTCCTCACGGTCTTCTTGCACAAAGGTGATGTGTGTGTCTTTGCACGTTGTGTATCACACACTGCCCTAACTCCTTGCACTAATCTCTCTTGCACAATCATTGCATTTGTGTACACACACACACACACAGACACACACACACAGACAGACACACATACACACACACACACAC
>CM044436.1:123921224-123934729 GCA_024363595.1 Xenopus borealis | reverse complement strand
TGATACAGTGACACAGACAGAAGGCTGCCCCTCCCCCTGCAGGGTGATACAGTGACACAGTCAGAAGGCTGCCCCTCCCCCTGCAGGGTGACCCAGACAGAAAGCTGTGAGCTTGCCCCTCCTCTTGCAAGGTGACATACATAGGGTGTATGGTTGCAGTGCTGGGAGCTCTAATGCCAAGGCTGCTGGGTCCCTTCCATCTGTGCCAGTGGGTTACTGGTTTAATGTGAATCACTAACTGTAGACATGGAGCATCTGCCCTCCCCACATATATCCATCTCTCTTCACCCTCAGGTGATGTATTACTCAAGCCAATCATTGAAGCTGCAGGCAGGGATATCAGTCACTGGTTCAGAGGCTGTTAATTCATTGCAGCTGTACCCTCCCTCCCTCCTGTTTATTTGTCTTTGCCGACCCCTCCCAACTTCTTTGATTACCCCTTTCTTCTTTCTGTATGATATAGCAGCACATTGTGGAAATGGTGGAGCTGCTTTACATCATTAGCATGTGCGCCAGATCACCAGTATTTCATATGTCTGAAAACTAATTCAGATTTGCTGCTTTATTCTCTTCCGAGAGCTTTGTCTGTGTTTTCTCCAAAATCTGTCTTCTTACCAGCAGGGGGCGCCACCATTGCAAACAGAACCGAGCAGAAGGCGTTAGCATCACAATAGTACTTCAGGATTATACAACATTACCATATCAGTCTGTATGCTCAGAAACATCAGTCATGTTTGGGGACCCTCGGTGCATTATTCATGCAGTAGAATGGTCAAAAAGGCACCATTGCTTTATTTTGCCCAGCTTTTATGAAAGAGTTACGGATTCAGCCTCCCTTAACTACTACTCTTTCATTAATTTCATATTGTTTTATAATCCATAAAAATTGCCCACATGGTCCAATTAAAGGGACCTGTTGGTATGTAAGCACTGTAGCTGCATTCGTCTCCTTCCTTACTGGAATCACGGGGCTTGGGCACTTCTAGGGACGTCTCATTCATATTTGTTCTCTATAAAGACAGATATATTCATCCATAAAGGCTTACTAAGCAGGGTCAAGCTGTCCAGGTGCCCTGAGCAACCTTGTTGTCAAACCCCGCCCCTCCGCCATGATGGGGGGGGGGCAACAGAAGGGGAGGTAGGTAGCGATGAGCAACAGAGGGGCAGGAGAATGAGAGAGGCAAGAGGGGAATGAATCTGGACTAGGAGTAGACAGAAGACCATTGAACAGGCACCTGCCCAGTGCCCCACTTCGTTGCGCCCTAGGCAGGTGCCTATTCTGCCTATCCCTAGTTCTGGCCCTGCTGCTAAGTCAGCCTTTTCAGGATCAGTTTGTCAACTTATTGGCTTTTGTTTTGGGGCTCCTTAATGGCTGCAAGACCAACATCTGGCTAAAAATGGTCTCTCTCAGGTAACTATGAAAATGCCACTGGGCAAGGACCTCATTGGTTTCGTTGATGTGGTCCTTGGGCCGATTATTGGATCTGCCAGATTTGTCCCAGCACATGGTTGGTCTAATTTTGCAAAGATACACTCAAATCGAAACCTTGCCCTGGAATAGTGCTCAGTCAAGCACTCAGCAGACCGTCATCAGCTTGTGTGCATATGGAGTGTATTTTGACAAGAAAATGCATACTTTCACATTTCCTCTGAAAAAGCAGAATGGAGCAGTCCGAGAAACAACCCAGCGTATTGTTAGCCTTAAACATACACACAGGGACTGACCTATTCTGCATCAGATCTTATTGTCTGTTGTAAGGGCACCAGTGGCACAGTAACGGTGACCATACACAATAGGGTCCGCTAGTTTGCCAAAAGAGCGGATTATTCAATATGCCCTCCAAAGACATCGGGTTGATCAGATCGACTAGTCAATGCGGTCTTCTGTCGCAGGAAAAATCAAAGGGCAATTTTGGCCTGGATTGGGGAGACCAGTCAGAAGCCCCCAAACAGACAAACAAGCTACTGAATTGGTCTAAAGATAGATAGCAGCATTATGTATGGCCATATTAAGGCCATGTCAGAGTTATCACACCCTCCTTCCAACAGCAAAGCCACAAAGCGAGCAATATCAGGTGCTCACGATGAACATAAGGAATTAGCTTTATCCAACCTGCAAACAATGGGGAAGCAAGTTTGTCAGTTTCACTCCCTGTGCATATACTTACCTACAGTACCTATAAAACAAGAACACCCTTGACAATAAATACTCAACGTTTGGGGAAAAAAGTTTTAATGCTTTGGAGTTTTGTTTATCATTGGCTGTAGCAAATTCCTTTTAATATTTAACATGCCTTATGGAAACAGTAGTATTTCAGCAGCGACAAAGTTTATTGGATTAACAGAAAATACGCATCATAACAAAATTAGACAGGTGCATAAATGTGGAGACACCCCAACAGAGATATTACATCAATACTTAGTTGAGCCTCCTTTTGCAAACGTAACAGCCTATAGAAGCCTCCTATAGCCTTTGATGAGTGTCTGGATTCTGGATTTGGCTATTTTTGACCATTCTTCCATACAAAATCTCTCCAGTTCAGTTACATTTGATGGCTTGCCAGCATGCACAGCCTGCTTCAAATCATGCCATAGGTTTTTGACGATATTCAAGTTCTCCCTCTGCATAAATGCCTTTGTAGATTTCAAAGTGTGTTGTCTTGTTGGAATATTCAACCCCTGCATAACTTCAACTTTGTGACTGATGCTTGAACATTATCCTGAAGAATTTGTTGATATTGGGTTGAATTCATCCGACCCTTGACTTTAACAAGGCTCCCAGTCCCTGAACTAGCCACACAGCATGATGAAACCTCCACCAAATTTGACAGTAGGTAGCAGGTGTTTTTCTTGGAATGAGGTGTTCTTCTTCCAACATGCAAAACTAGCGCTTTTTTGTTGTGACCAAATGACTCCATTTCTGTCTCATCAGTCCAAAGCACTTTGTTCCAAAATGACTGTGGCTGGTCTAAATGAGCTTTTGCATACAAGCGACTGCGTGATTGCAGAAAGGGCTTCTTTCTCATCACCCTGCTATACAGATGACCTTTGTGCAAATTGTGCTGAATTGTAGAACAATGTACAGATACACCATCTGCAGAAAAATGTTCTTGCATGTGATCTGTGAGTTGTCTGTAACCATTCTCACAATCTTTCACATATGCCGCTCCTGTATTTTTCTTGGCCTGCCAGACTTGGATTTTACAGCAAATGTGCCTGCAGCTTTCGATTTCCTGATTACATTACATACAGTTGAAATGGAAAGATTAAACCTCTGAGATAGCTTTTTGTAGCCTTCCCCTAAACCATGACACTGAACAATTTTTGTTTTCAGATCTTTTGAGAGATGCTTTGAGGATCCCATGCTGTCACTCTTCAGAGGAGAGTCAAACAGAAGCACAACTTGCAATTGTCCACCTTAAATACATTTTCTTATGATTGGACACACTTGCCTATGAAGTTCAAGGCTTAACAAGCTAATCCAACAAATTTGGTGTTGCCAGTAATCAGTACTGAGCAGTTAAATGCATCAAATTATCAAAATTGCAAGGGTACCCACATTTTTGCAGGTACACTTCCTGCACATAGCACCCTTCTTTCCTTGCTTGGGATGGGATGACTTTGGCCAACCTTGGTGGAAGGACAACACCTATCAGATTGGTATCTTGTCCTTGAAAACCAGGTTTATCATCAACACCTTGAGCAAATGATAGAGGTGAGAAAGTGAAGAACAAATGTGTGAGCACCCCTGTTCCTCTGGTAGCTCATCAGCATAACACTAACTATACTCATCACCATGGGGGGCGGTCTGATCCAGTCCAGTGCATGTGGTGGCAGTGGATGAAGATATTTCTCTTCAAAGACCAATCTTCCAGACAGACTTGTCAGTTAATATGATTAAGTATCCTAATGATACCAAAACGAGTAAGGCTGTATCCTAGTGCACTGAACTAAAACTACTTTTTAACTAACAAGTCTGTCTAGAAGATTGGTCTATGGAAGTGCCTGCTCATTTTCTCTACTCGGTTATCCACTCCCTTAGCTGAAGGTTTAGGAAGGTGCACCAGGACCCCTTCTCCAAACTGGAGTCCTTACTTTGAGACCTAAGAATTCTACTGCAAATCACCACCTATCAGTGTTTATAAGATACAGCTCTGCTCACCCCCCCCCCCCAATTAAACAACAATATTGATGTCTCTTCTCTGGCAGGTGTACTCTGAGGACTATATGGGAGATCCAACAACGTTACCTTGCTTGGACGCCCATGCAGCAAGCTACACATGGAAATTCTTTGGGTGTTCCTCTTGACATGGACAAGAACCTACAAAAGAATGATGTGCAGGATGAAGACCTGGAGTTTGAAGAGCTTAAGAGGGATTCAGATCTGTATATGCCCAGTATACATCTTGACTTTAATGACGATCTGATAGAGCTGTGATAACCAAAAGGGTGAAACACTAGTGCCAATTACATGTTTAATAATCTCCAGTCTAAAACTGCTCAATGTCAGGGTAGGCCTAGTAGGCACCCTAGGGGAATAGTAGGGACCAAGGAGGAAGCCATGGGGTTAAAGGTCCAAAAGCGTAGCACTGGCAAGGATCAGGCAGAAACAGGTCAAATTCCAGGCAAAAGGTTGTATTAGGAGGAACAAAACAATACAAAGTCCAGGCAAGGTCAAAATACAGCAAACAGGATCAAAAATAACACCCAGGAACAAAGAGAGCAAAGTCCTATCATTGGGCGCAATAATGGCATCCAAGCCCCTTGAAATATTTAAATTTCATGGCAAAACCCGGGCGCCGTGACGTCACCCGAGCATGATGACGTCACTATCCGGCACCGCTATCCACGTGGCGGCTATGGGCGCCGCCATTGTGGATGCGACGCTGGATGCGAGAGGACACGCCGCCCGGAGCTAAAGGTAAGCCTCTGGGCAGTGCGATCCTGACACTCACACGTGCAGAGGCCAATCTATATGCTAACCAATACCACGCAGCCAAACAGAATGTCTAAGGTACTTACATGTACATCTTTGTAGCCAGTTGAAGCTTAAGGTATTCAGACACTCATGGTAGTTATGCCGGGATTGCCCTAATGAGCAACCCATGGTGCCAGATTTATGTAGGAGACAACTGTTTTTGCCTTGTCTACTGCAAATTGACTAAACCCTCATTGTCAGCATGCAGCAGATTAGTTGTGATTTGTATCCTCCTTTTGTAAATGTGGTCATACATATACAATTTGGGCCCTTAAGACTCCGCAACTAATATCTGACTAAAAATCGTCCAGATGTCATCAGGCAGGTCTAATTTTCCCCTTGAATTGAAGACAGCAGTATTTCTGGTGAATTTAAAAGAGTGAACTCTAATACTTCTTCTAGGCAAAATTAGCACCACCAAAATTCTGTATTAGACCTAACTCTCCATTAATATTAGACCCCTGACTTGTGCACAAGAGAACAAAGTTGAGAGTAAAGAGTAACTTGGTTATTCAGAAATGGTACAGAATTTTAATTGCTTATATTTAGAACATTTATTTCAGAATTATGAAGCTTATAGAGATACAGAATACATTATCCAGAAACCTCCTAATTGCTGTTGCACCTGGTATATTTTTCAAACCAAAATTGCTCAAAGGATGAAAAGGCGGCACTCCGGTAAGATAAAAAAGGTGGTTTATTCCAACAGGTCACTGAACAACATCACTTGACGCATTTCTGGAGTAACTCCTTTAATCTTAGCCTATAACGCATCAGGTGATGTTGGTCAGTGACCTGTCGAAATAAACCACCTTTTTACCTTACTGGAGTGCTGTCTTTTCATCCTTTGAGGTCCATCCTTTGTCAGTGGGGATGCTGACAGCAAAGCACCCAGACTACTACAACTAGAAAATGGAGCTACACTAACAACAACACACAGGGGGTGAGTTTGGAGCAGCCTATTTTCTTTTTGCATTGTGTCTATTTTTCAAACCAGCCCAACTGATGAACCAACCAATGGCTATAGTATAAAAATACTGGTTGGGATTGTCCACCCAACATAAACATACCATAATGAATACAATATGTAAGTGGGCCGCTTTAGCATACACAGTGCATTGTGTTTAAATCAATTATATAAATTTTAGTCTGTACCCATGTGCAAGCACAAAAAGTAATTAAAGAAGTAAATTCAGTTATCTATGACAACATACAGCCCTTTTGAAAAATCAAATTGCATGATAAAATAGCTGTCACGAGGAAGAGTATCCAGAACTCAAACAATAAGGTGAAATAAAATAGTGTAATAAAAACTTTATCTGGTGATCTAGTAGGGGGTCGGTGGGGACGCCCGCTGCGCCAGACTCTTCTGCCGCAGCTTCCTTAGGGCGCGTGCGGTGATGACGTCAGCGCACACTGGCGCAAAATGTAAAAGTAAAGAGGTATTTTCACATTGCCCGTGAGGAATTTGTTCCTGGTGCTTTGTGCTGTTTTTGCAATCCTGTTGTGACCCCTGCCTGGCTTATCAACTATTCTGACCTCTGGATCCGGACCCTTGACTGAATAACGACAACCTCTTCTGCTAAATCCCTTCTATTTGACTTCCTGGTTTGACCCTTGCATGCCCAACAACATTTACTCTCCGCAGGCCTCGACTCATCCTGATGTGACTATGATTCTGCCTAATGTCTTGTACCATGACCTTCTGCCCAAAGACTTTTCAATTACTGTTGTGTCCCTGTGCTTGTTCAGATCCCCTCGCTTTGCACCTCTCTTAATAAGACCTGGTGGCATCCGATTAGCCGAGGGCTCATCCCAAGGTGAAAGGCGGCTGTTATAGGCAGAAGCAGGAGCCAAGAACAGGGTGCCTAGCATTGGTTCCGAATTAGGGTGCCAAACGTTACATTATCACGGGCCATGGACGAAGGTCAAGCCGCTGCTCCTTCCAGCACTGATGCATTACTCACCACTCTATTACAGCGCTAGGAAGAAGATGAGCAGAGGCAACATTACCTGATGCAAGGTTTTCATAATCTGACCCATCGACTGGTTTCTTCTTTACAGTCTCCAGGTCCAGTAGTCACCCCTCCTGTGGCCACTCCAGTGGGTTCTTCTGCTATTTTGGGTAATGTTATTAAAACACATGAACCTGAAATTGCCTTCCCCGAAAACTTTTTTCAACTGGTGAGGAAAAAGTAAAGTTTGTTATGACCCTGTTACAGGGTGATCCCCAAAATTTACCCTCCACTGACCTGCCCACTTTTCCCTAGAAACTTTCTGTATTCTTTAATACCATGGCGGTAGTCAATGAAGACCCAGATTGTGCATCAACAGCCGACTCTGCGATTTGTAAATTACGCCAATTGGGCTGTTGAAACCAGTTGGAATGACATGGCTGTTAGTAGCCAATTCCATATTGGGCTATCTGACTCTGTCAAAGACAATCTAGTTAACTACCCCTATCTACCAGCTTGGATGACCTCGTGTCTCTAGCCATCCAGGTAGATAGAAGACAGAGGGAAAGAAGGGGTGAGAGGGGTACTTTCTTTCATACTGGTCGTACCAATGTTAAAACTTCTTTTTAAAATGTGGTTACCAATATCAAGCCTTCTAATCCCTCTGAACCTCTACCTCAGTAGGAACCGATGTAATTGGGCATTTCTCATCTAACTCCTGAGGAAAAGGCTCACAGGCGGTCTTAGGGGTTATGTATTTACTGTGGGGAAAAGGGTCATTTTCTAAATCAATGTCCGAAGTGGCCGGGAAACTTTCAAGCCTAAATGGAGAAGGGGAGCTCCATTTGGGTAGAGAAGTTTCCTCTCCCCAGTCTACGGATCTTGATACCAGTTAAACTAACCTGGCCTACGGGCTCTGTCAATGTGTCCGCTTTTGTGGATTCAGGGGCAGAGGGGAATTTTTTGGATGCTGCCGTTGCGGCAAGATTTTGTGTTCCTCTAACCTCTTTAAATCTTCCCATGAGGATATTAGCGGTCGATAAGAAACCCTTATGGTCAGGTCTGGTGACTAAAAACACTGAGATATTATCCTTGTGCTATAATGACTTGCTCTGTGAGGTACTAACCTTTTATGTTATTGGGGGTGCTTCGTCTCCTTTAATTTTGGAGTTGCCTTGGTTGCAAGCACACAACCCACATATTGACTGGGTAACAGGGGAGGTTCTTTGATGGGGTTTAAAATGACAGGGTTCTTGCATCCCTCCAGTAGTAGCAACTACATCTCTTGAGGGTTTACCTGCAGCTTACATAGATTTTGCAGATGTCTTTTCTAACAAAGCTGCAGAGACCTTACCCCCACATAGGCAGTATGACTGTCCAATCGACCTCATGCCAGGGTCTACTCCTCCTCGAGGTAAAACTTACCCCCTCTCATTGCCTGAAGTCCAGGCAATGAGAAAGTATATTCAGGAAAACCTTGAGAGGTTTTATTATACCCTCTATTTCCTCCTGCAGGATTCTTTTTTGTTGGGAAAAAAGATGGTGGTCTTCGCCCTTGTATAGAGTACAGGGGTCTTAATAAGATCACCATAAAGAATCGCCACACCCTTCTGCTGATTTCTGAGTTGTTTGATCAAGTTAAAAATGCCAAGATCTATTACAAACTTGATCTTAGGGGTGCTTATAACCTCATCCCGAGGTGAAAGGCGGCTGTTATAGGCAGAAGCAAGAGCCGAGAACAGGGTGCCTAGTATCAGTTCTGAATTAGGGTGCCAACTGTTATCAAATAGCCTACAAATATGTCTGGATTACAGACAGCACATTGTTATTATGCTTTCATTAATTAACTGACCAAATAGGCAGCAATCAGGTGAATACAAAGAATGTTTCCCAAATGTATATCTTATATTGCTTTTTTTCCATTTCCAGACAGAAGCATTACATGCAAAACTAAATCTTAATGTGAGGCTGATGTCAGACTGTGCATGACTGCAGAATAACACAGCCCCCTCCCTTCACTTAGCACAAGAAATATATATTTATTTTCTTTCTTCTTTTTAGTCTTTAAAAAAAAAAAAAAAAAAATTGTAGAGGGAAGGAGGGGCCAGTCGTCATGTTTTTTTTTACAGATCTTTTGTTTGCTGAACTGCAGTAGAAAAAAATATCAGAATATAAATATATATATTAACTGTAAATTTAAGATTTATTGTATTTGTCTCCAGTTTCATGCGGATGTAATTAGAAAAGGTTTAGGGTGGATAAAGGGAAGATGATATTTTAGAGCCGACAGTGGGATCGGAAAAAAAATGTTTCCTTTGAAATATGAATTTTGACTAGGTCCATTTATATTTATGTTCAATTCTTAATGGGCAATCCACTTTTGATTTTTTTTTTTTTTTGAGGTTCAGCCTTGCCTAAGCACCCATTGTCTCTTTGTACAGACGTATCACAAGATTCTAATACTTCCAATAGGGATCTTATTATTTAAAAGCTATAACAGGGGTGTGGCTGGTTCTCAAGAGCTGACAGGACATCACTGGGGCATGACCAAACCAAATGGCACTATGGATAGCATGAAAAGCTCCCTTGGTTTTCTTATAGCATAACACAGACAAGCACCCAGCTGGAAAAAACACTGGAATTAACCCTGAGTACCCTCGGAGTCTGTGTACAAGGATACCATAACTGTATAACAGAATATGCATTCCACAGTTATAAACAGTTTAGCAGGAACAGCCCTTAGGTATGTTCATAGCCTGTACAGAGAGGATAAAACTGCACCAGCATATGTATCCCTTGTATCAAGCATAGTTCAAATGCAATGTTTTCAAACATTACCATAACATAAATTATACCAGACAGGCATCGCCTGAACTAAGCACAATTCAGCAGGAACTGCTAACAAAAGAGAAATACCATAAATGTACACTTGCATAGGTATTCCCTTGCACTAAGCAAGGCTGGTGAAAAATGATAGGTTATGGTGCCCCTTTGTAACACCTAAAACTACTGCCAAGTACAAATGCAACAGATTTTCTTCTCTAGGAATATTAGCTAAGGGCTAGCTTGGAATGTATCCAGAAACTCTGCCAAGTGTAGTCCTACTCCTAACCAATGTAGTTTTCATAACCAAGCTGTTTCTTTCCTCCCTCTAGGGAGCATATCACTTCTGACCATCTTCAGCACAGTCAATCTGCCACTTATCCTGTTGGTAGATCAATGGTATGCTGCGAGAAATGCTGTTGCGGCCCCCAACGCTGCCAACGTCTTTAGCTTTAATTCCTAAAAACCCCACAAGCCATCCAAGCGCATAACTCGTACTTCTGTGTAAAGCAATTTGCAAGCCTACAGCTTTAGCTCCCAATCCCTATAAGAATACAAAGTGATGGAACGCTTGCATGCCACCAGCACCGCCACAAAAGGCAGCCAAATCCCTCAAATAGGTTTAATAGGATAATTCAGTCTCTCTCTCTCAGAAGGGATTTTTTATAGTTACCTTTAGAATAAGGATATTCTGGATCTAGTATCTCAAATCCTGCAAAATAAAAAAAATGGGATTAGGCCAAATTTTGCTAATTGCTCTCCATGACAAATTAGGATTTAGAATTATTGTTCCATATTTCGTTTGTAGAGAAATTGTAATTCATCAGAATAAACCATACTACCTGTTGCTTGGGCATGGCCCCTGCAACAAGCTTATCTCAGTAATTGATCCCACTCGACTCCTGGAGAGGCTGGAGACTCTAAATTGAAGCAAAAAAAAAAAGAATAATTTACATTTCTGTTACCAGATTATTCCTAGGTATTAAAGAAAGGAAACTTATGTAGCTTTTCAGCTGTGACTAACAAACAAAATATTAATATTAGAATATTAATTAGGTGTAGCTTTACCTATATCTAGGTGCGCACAGGGCCGCAGTTACAGATCATAGAGTCCAGGCATGGCAGTATTACTGGGTACTAATCTAAGGGGAAAAGAAAATGAATTCAACTCTGGGATGTCCTTCTATTCTTAAGAATACACCTGTTGATGGTCAATATTGTTTCAGTTTTGTGTAGCTATATTTATATGTATGCTTGCACAGGGCTGAAGTTACAGATCATGGGGTCCAGGCATGGCAGCATGACTGGGTACTAATTTAAGGGGAATAGAAAATTAATGGAACGCTGGGATGTCAAACTGTTCTTAAGAATACCCCGGACAGCTGTCGATGGTCAGTGGGCATAGGATAGATGTCCCTGCAAAATATTGTTTCAATTATGTACAGCTATACTTATATGTAGGTGTGCACGGCCGAAGTTACAGATCACGGGGTCCAGACATGGTAGTATGACTGGGTACTAATATAAACTGATGACATTTCCCCCAAGGGACAACTAAGGGACAGAGGGCCTGGGGCAAATACCCTTTCCACTTTTAACTATAAAAAAAAACAAAAAGTCCTTTGTGCCTCAAAAGATCTGAAAGCAAACAGAATGTGTTCGCTTTCACTTTATTTTGTTTAAATGCTCCGATTTGGGGATGTAAAACAGAACGCATAATAAATCTGCAGAGTAGTGGCTCCAGCTATACACTCAAGCTAGCCACACCCACCTCATTCTTTGTGTACAGGCATATTTCATATATACTGCCCCCACTCCCATAAATATATATATTTTTATGACTACTTTCCAGCTGCCCCCCCCCCCAGCCATTTTGTGCAGCTCTTGCACCAGAGAGAGGCTGCTGTGTATAATAGAAATGCTCTTAATAAAAGGGGGAGTAGCTGCTGTGCTGAATCAGGTGGGGGAGGGTTGAGGAAGGTTTATAAATATCTCACACAGCCTCATTTTATTATTTTTTTTTTAAACTTTACATATAATAATTGAAGGGGCGGCCATCTTGTTCCCTGTCAACTTTTCCATTTGATCTGAATAAAAATAAATCCCCTTCTCCCTCAGACTCCTCTTCATTTTTTCCCCCCATTTTTGCCACCCCCTACTTTAATTTATATTTGGTATTTATCTATGAATCTTCTACATATTTTTTTTTCAGGGTGAAGGAGACTTTTCTGGAGGAATTGCCAATCATTTTGGACAAAGAAATGAGAATTATTTTACTCCCCCTCCCCCTCATGTTGATGTTTTCCCTGAGGAGATTTTTCTATTTTTTTAAAATGATTTTTGAGGTAAAATTTGAATCCCAGATTTTCTTGTGAATATTTCCGGATTGGGTCTGAGGGGATTTTCCTGGTTTTTCGCTCTTTTTTTTGGGAGAATTTGGGCCTCCGGATCGGGAAGCCTGGGCACGGCCGCAGCTTCGGACTAAGCGAGGCGGCTGAGGGGAGAAGCTGAAGCCCATGTCGTCGCCGCTCAGGGACGACGAGGAAGAAATGGCCGTGTCCGAAGAAGGGGACGGCGAGAAGGAGGAGGATGATGAGGATGAAGGCGAGGAGGAAAGAGATGAAGAAGACGACGAAGCGCAGGCGACACGAAGCCGCCATAGCAGCAGCCCCAGCTTCTATTTCCCGCCAACAGTCTCCAGGGAGCCGGGGAGTGTTGAAACCGATTACACGCCACCGCCGACGGTTCCAGCTGCCGCAGGTAAACACTAGGGGGGCGCGAGGGGAATCTACAATGTCGGGCGGCTTCAAGGCCCCCCCCGCCAGCCACACACTGGCATTAACCGATGGACTGTCTCACTGCTGCTGCACAGGGAAGGGGACTGGAGGCTAGTGTCCCCCTGTTGTTTGACAGGATGACGGCAGCCCCCCTGGTGTCCACTTCAACTCCCCTCCTCCTTCCCTTGTCAGTGGTGTGGTCTGTCCCTTCACCTTTAAAAGCGGGTTACGCCGGGGAGGGAGTTCGCGCCATTTCTGTCAGCAGTTTTCTGTGTGAGGGACTTTGCTGGTCTCTCAACTTTTCTTGTCCGCAAATGCTTCTGTTATAGTGATAAGTTAATGTAAGTCCATGGGTGGCATTACTAGCAGCAATTCTGCTCCTTGTCTGGGGATTTTAGTGTTGTTTTACTTTAACTCAGCGTTCCCTGCGCAGTACTTTGTGTGGAATAAGGCTTAGGCTAAGGCCAGATGGGGAGATTCGGCGGAGATCTGGCGACTTCTCTCCCCGAATAGCTAGGCACTGCTGCGCACCGGCGACGCTTAAAAACGTCTGCGCTTATTCACACGGAGCGGCTCGATTTTTAAAAATCGCTCCGTGTGAACAAGCGCAGGTGTTTTTAAGCCTCGCCGGTGCGCAGCGGTGCCTAGCTATTCGGGGGCGATCCGTCGCGGCGAGAAGTCGCCAGGCGACGGATCGCCCCCGAATCTCCCCGTCTGGCCTTAGCCGAAATGTGTAAGGTTTCCACCTTTTCTGCAAAAAGATTTCGGCCTTCCTTTCTATGCTTTCTCTCGGTTATGGTAGAGGCACAAGTTCAACGGCAGATTTGGGGAGATTAGACGACCTGGCGTCAAATCTCCTCTTCTTCAAGGCGACTATCTCCCCAAACTGCCTTTTCCTGGCTGACCGCCGGCTAGGGTTGCCACCCTTTCCTGAAAAAAATACCGGCCTTCCTATATATTTATCTTTTTTTC
>CM044436.1:123898611-123910611 GCA_024363595.1 Xenopus borealis | reverse complement strand
CTGCAGTTCCAATATAACAATAATTTATAAAGTGCTTGTGCTCTATCAACTTAAGTGTATTTGTATAATACATTCCACAATTAAGAATAAACTTATTGGAGAATACACTGTGATGGGATTTTTGCAACCCGGTGTTGTATCTTCTTAACACAAATGGATATGTAGGTAGGGGACCTGTAGAATGCGCAGGACCTGGGGTTTTCTGTATAAGGGATATTTCCTTAATTTGGATCACCATACCTCTGGTCTACTAAAACATAATTTAAACGTTAAATTGACCCAGTAGTATTGTTTTTGCCACCAATATAGATTCATGCAGCTTAGTTACCAGCGCTGGGCCAGACCACCCACATGCCCTATTGCAGACGTTTTGGCACTTGTCACTGATGGTAACTAACAGGGCCGGGCCAAGGGGTAGGCAGAGTAAGCACGTGCCTCGGGCGTCAATTCAGTATGCGGCACTTCCGATAGGTGCACGCACATACGCGAAAAGGGCCGTGCACACGGAAGTGTCATCAAGCTCTTTAAGAACCAAATAATTGGAAGAAGAAGGGTGAGATGTCAGAGTTAAAATCTGGCACTAGGTGCAAATCTGCCAGTTGCAGAGGAGATCTGAACATAACTTTGTCGTAATTGCAGGTTTTCATATTGTCTTGCTTCCCTGAGCACTTCCGTCTTGTGTTTTTTTAATAGTGTGAAAGCTAGGGGCATGCTGATGGATGCACTTATGCCTCCCAACCTCCAACCCTAATGTATAAAATGATGCTGAATGCATAGATGAGAACCCTTCCGATATAAGGTCTCACACAAGGAATCTGTAGCTTGACTTCTTGTAACCATAAAGGGACATTTGATGACTAGATTAGGATTGCATGTCTTCCCAACCATCCTTGTTCCTTTTCAACAATAGGTCATTTTCTTTTATTTTCATTATAGGAGAACTATCACGAAAGCTTCCTCATACTGAAATAAGAAACTTTCTAAATAGAATCAATTAAAATGTCTGCATTGTTTCTGAAATAATCACGTTTATATTCACTATTCCTCTCAGCATTCTGTCTTCATGCAGCAGTTGGGTGTCAGATATTCATTAATAGTTACATCCAATATATCTTATAGGGGGCTCCCTTTCCTAGCAGATTAATTAGAGCTCACTCTATTAAACTCACCAGACATCATGTCTCTCTACATGCAGCAGTTGGGTGTCAGATATTCATTAATAGTTACATCCAATATATCTTATAGGGGGCTCCCTTTCCTAGCAGATTAATTAGAGCTCACTCAAAAAACGAATTCCATTACTAACAAAATCTAACAAAATAACAGTCTTTTGCACAATTTCTGCATGTAGAGAGACCGGATTCCCTATAAGATATATTTGATCAACTCACGAATGAAGACAGAATGAAAAGAAACAGATACTGAGAGAGGAACAGAGCTGAAGCTATTACATTTTAATTTTAGAGATGGTTCCAATTAAAATTTTTATTTCATAGTGCATTAACATTCTTTCCCTACCATGTCCATGTTCTTCCCCATCCATAATTTCAACAGCCTAATAAATCGCCTGTTACAATAACAGAATAAAAACAAATAAGAGAAGAAAAAGAAAGTCATCCTCCTTATCCCTAATTATCTTTGCTAATGTCGGGGAGTGTAGTAATGTATATGTTCTGTAAATGTTTCACATTTAAAGTGAAACCAGCCCCATATATTCTTACACCTTACATGCACGATGAGATTCATAAACCTAAATGATGGATTTGTATAACCTTCATGCCAATCCCTTTTTGGCATACCGATGAAGTATTTGCTCTAATTGTAGTGACTGTGCTAATATAAAGAAACACCTCCGAACTGGTCCTAATATACACTTCTCAACTGCATTGATTGCTATACATTGACATTTCATATGATACAATTCTCCCATTTCTAGTAATATTGATACATATATAAATCCTCTCCTTATATAATGACTCCATCCACTCATGCAGTTGTTTGAAATGGATATTCTTCCATAATGGCATTTGGTTTAAAACACAGAAGCTATGCCCAGTATATAATTGTATAACATATTCCCATCCATCATGCATAGGCCTAAAACCTGTGGCATAGGAGGAGAATTCCTGAAGGACATATATGGTCTATCTCTTACTAGTTCTAATGAACCAACTACTGACACACATATCTTATTCACTTGACCTTTTTTTATTTTGAATCATGAATGAAACCAACTTTGAATATGTGAAAATTATTCATTATTAAAGTTTTTTTATGGTCTGACTTTTAAAGTGGAAAAACTATTATTTGAGATTTATTAAAATTCGATGGTCTTAAAAGTCCAAATAAAAAATACTCCCTGCTCCGACTGCCGAAGTTCATGTAGAAGTCAATGGCAGATGTCCCGTTAACATTTTGAATACATCTGATCTGCACTGGGTTTCGTACAATAATCCGAAGATTTCATGTTTTTGACATCAAATCTGAAAAAGTCACAGGTTTCAGGTGTAAATTCCAAAGAAGTCACGGTTTTTGGTGCAAAAATGGAAAAAAAAGTATTGATTTATTCACATAATAATAATTCACATTTATTCTTCTCCCGCACAAGAAATTTTCATGAAAATTTGTTGAAAAATAGGGTAAAAGATTTGTGCTGATTTTGCCAGAGTGGTTTTCAGAAAATAGTGAGAACATTTCGGATTTTGGTAAATAACGCCCTTCTCTGGTTGCCTTCCCATTTTTCTGCTGATGTGGAGGGGGAAAGGGCGGTGATATCTCTCCAACTTGCAGTGCAGCAGTAAAGAGTGACTGAAGTTTATCAGAGCACAAGTCACCTGACTGGGGGCACCTGAGAAACTGACAATATGTATAGTCCCATTGCAGGTATAATTAACTGCACATTCCATGTGCATAACCTTACATTTGTCTACTTTGAATCTCATCTGCCACTTTGAAATTAACTGATAAATGCTTACTGTCTAAATCACTTGCATATGGTCTTTCCTTTCTCATTTTATACAGAACAGGATGATGACAACTTATCTCCTGTGCCTTCTCCCCAAGAACCAATTACAAAGAAGAAAAGAGGACCTAAGAAAAAAATAAAAGACAAAGTGAAAATACCAAAGGCCATTAAACCTCGCAAGCGCAGAAAGCCAGTGAGCATCACATTTGTATAATTATCCCTCTTGGAATGTGCAAGAAAAGCCTCCGTCATGGCCTTCCCCTAACCTTTCTTCCATGATTTTATATTCACCCTAGGACAGTGATGAAGACTTGCGCTGGGATGAGGATATTGGGGATCAAGCCTCTCCCGACAGTGACAATGAGCTTGGCGGAAAGAAGAGAAAGAAGAAACACAAAGAAAAGAAGGAAAAGAAAACCAAAAAAAGGAAAAAAGAAGAGGAGGTGGTGGTACCGCGCAAGGTCTGTCTGCCATATTTCTTTGCCGCTTGAATATAAATGTCAGCCTCTGAAACTTTACTGGTGGTTGTACATAACCCCTATTATCGAATGTGATTTGTCACATGGAACAGGCCCTAATGGATCATGGAAATAGGAAATCTCTAAATATGTTCTGTATCCATACTCCGTAGGGTTGGATTTTTGCATCCCAGCAATGTAAATGGGGGCATTGAATGGAATGCAACTCACATAGATATTCTAACTAGTTGCCTGTCTTTCCATGGTAGGCACCTACAGATATTTTTCCAGCATGCTAGGTGACCATATCCATTCAGCAGACATCTTGCATTATTCCGACAGGTGGAACAAAAGTCTTCGGCAACGCTCTTGGCCAGTTGGGGTTTAGAGGATGTAGATTATGTCTTCACAGATGAAGATTATCACACACTGACTAACTACAAGGCCTTCAGCCAGTTTATGAGGTGGTATTTTAATTTCTCCTTTGTGTTTGTGTCCTCCAGCTGGCCCTAGCTCTGTTGTCACTGGGGTCTCTGTAGAGTACAGACCGAGGGATACATCATTGCCACTTTGTATTTGTAGGCCTCTCATTGCGAAGAAGAATCCCAAGATTCCTATGTCTAAGATGATGACAATTCTAGGTGCCAAGTGGCGAGAATTCAGCGCAAACAATCCTTTCAAATCCTCACCTGCGGCAGTGGCAGCTGTGGCCGCAGCAGCCGCGGCAGCAGTCGCCGAGCAAGTTACTCCCGTGGCCCTCTCCACTATGGTCACTGTTACTCAGGCGTTGCCAATGCGCAGAGCCAAGACTAAAGAGGGAAAAGGTAAGCTCTAATGTAAAACGTGTCCCCTGTGCTATAGACCACTCATAATTTGTCCTGGCTTGGCTGTCGCTCACTTCACAGGTGCATTTAACTGCAGTGAGTGACTTCTGTCATCAGCAGTGGTCAGTATGAACTTCTGTGCTTTGACATCTCTACCAGTGAACCATTGTCAAGCATCCCTTTAATAAATCACTAGCAGACCTCTGCTGAATATTACATTTCATATTGATCTCACAGGACCTGGGCATAAGAAGCCGAGCAAGAGCCCACGAGCGGCAGAACCAAAGAAGGCTGCCAAAAGGAAAATGGCGCCTCTTAAGATCAGGCTGGCAGGTGTGAAGCGCAAGACTGGCAGTTCTGTAAGTACAAGAAGACTTGGAATAATGTCATACATTATTATAATTGTTGCTGGGAAGATACCAGTTCCGAGAGACTCCCTTGGATAAGATTAGCATACAGTAAAGACATATGTGTCATGGAAAACAGAATAAATATATAGTTTGGTTGCAGTTAGCATAAGATCCTTCATGGCTATCTATGTGAAGGGACTGAATTGTGTTCCCATCTGTGCCCTGTTAAAGTGATACTGACACTAAAAAATTAATTTTAACATATGAATGTACATTAAATGTTACCTATAGGTCATGTTGATCATTTTTTGCTGTGAAGTTTGTTTTTGTATATAATTGTTAGTTGACGTTCTTCTGACTTTGCCAACCTGACTGTCCTATCTCAGCCTGTTAGTTACAGTTTCTAATGCAAACGGACTCCTGCTGAACAAATATGGCAGCCCCCTCATACAGGAACGTGGGGGAGCAGACAGGTCATGTAAAAGCTTCGTGCAAATACTTTATGGCAAAGTCAGAAGTACCTTTCAAAGCCATTATTATAATACATGTAAAAAAGAGTTTAATTTCAGGTTTTTAAGATAAAGAAATTAGTATTTTCTCTACGTGAGTCTGAGTTACATTGCGCTGTCCAAAAACATGGACAGTACCACGACTAGCTGTGCCGCGCTGGCCATTTCGTTGGACATTTTCTATTGATGCCTGAAGAGATTGTATCTGGACAGGCAGGAGGAGAAAGACTGAAGGTCGGAAGGCTCCTGATACAACTGTACATGTGAATCTGATAATCCCCCCCTGGAGTAGGGGCTAAATGAATCCTGTGTAATCTCTGCAGAAGGTTTTAATGTTAATTAATTTATATTATAAATGGACTGGCAGTTATGTAAATGCCAATGATTGGCCAATGTCAGTTTGCTGAGTAAAATTGTAATTCTAATGAAGGTACATGTCCTTTGTGTTCCAGAGTGAAGAGATGGATGTCGGTGAGGCATCAGACTTGGAGAACTCAAGTGTGCACAGCTCGTCGGCTCCTTCCGACAGCTCTGGAAGAGTAAAGAGGAAAAGAGGAAGACCAGCGAGGAAAAAGAAAAAGGGTGAAAACTGAGTGAATCTTAAACGGGACATAGAAATTGCTGACACAGAATTAGGGTCGAAGGGAAATAAGTGTAATAGGACAGTCTGGTGTTATAGAAGATCCTAGTAAATGGAGTCTTCACCCAGAGGTCTTTCATGTTCCAAATTGTAATGTGGGAGGCACTCAAAGGGACCGGCATAGTCAACCATAATCTTTTCAGCTTGTTTCAAAATCCCGGGTCATAGGGATGGACACATTGGTAATACATTGGCCCTTTGGGCTGATCTTTTTTCCTCCACTGGGGCTAATTCCAATAAAGCTGGCCATAGGCGTGCAGATTCTATCCTATCTCCAACGAACGTTGCTGCGTTGCAATCTCCCGACCTACCAATAACCATTAAGATTAAATAACGTCATAAAAAGAACAAATCAGACAGTGTTCTGGCCATTAACTGACAGAAAGCAATCGTACTGACGTTATGTCCGACAAATAGTAGTGACAGTTGCTCATTGATATTGTCAGGCTATACATGCAGAGACAGCAATCTTCTAACCTATCCAATTGACTAAACGACTGATTGTCATAGTACGAACCTTGTTTTCGTACGGCTTAATCTTTCTGTCTATGGCTTGCTTAACGGACAACTGAGGTTGATGCCACGTAATCTTTGATCTTTGTGGTTAAGAAGTACAGGCATACTATGGACCTCCCCTTGCTGGACTAAATTCCCAGACAGAGTTATGGGTTCAGTAACCCATTACAAGTCTAAAACTAGCCTTGAGTAACTACAATAGAGTAAAATCACCCATATCATCAAGATCATAAACCTGCTTGTTTCGTCTCTTACTACTTGCAGTTGCGGTTTCAGTGGAGGAGGGGGTGTCTGCAGGTGAAGGCTATGAGACTGACCATCAGGATTACTGTGAAGTCTGCCAGCAAGGAGGCGAGATTATCCTGTGTGACACATGCCCGAGAGCGTATCACCTGGTGTGCTTGGAACCAGAACTAGAACGGGCACCACAGGGCAAGTGGAGCTGCCCCCACTGTGTGAGCAAATATAAAACCTATAAATCTGTGTCCTTCTGCGCTGTAACATAAATGGCGTTGATAAAACATATATGAGGGCTCATTTGCAAACTGTCCACAAACATACGTGTGCCAGTGCCACCACATTACATACATTAGTCGTTACATTTCTCAGCTGCAGCACCACCTTCAGACCCTACGGAGCATACTCCACACTAACGTCTGTCTCAGACCAATTGTTACAGTCGGTACGTGAGTTCCTCCATTTCCCAGCAGCCCTACTGAGCATGCTCCCAATCATAACCTACATCTGTCTCAGAGCAACTGTTACAATTGGTACATATGCTGCAGAATTTCCTAGCAGCCCCAACTGAGCATTCTCCATGAGCGTTAAAGGAGAACTCAACATAAAATTTAAAAAAAAACCCTACCCCCCTACTCTACATAGACCCCCTCCCTCCTCCCCCCAGCCTAGCTGCTACCCCAGCAAATGCCCCTAACTTTTGACTTAACCCTCCGTGCAGATTCAGGTATTGGAGTTCACGGCAGCAATCTTTCAGGTCTTCGGTAAACTTTGTGTCTTCTACTGGCGATTTGTCAATTTTGGCGCATGCGCAGTTGACACATACCGGGAAATTGCTTCAACTTTGCATGCGCCAAAACGCTGCTCCATTCACAAAGATTACCGACAACCCGGAAGATGGCTGCCATGAACTCCGATCCCTAAATCATCATGGAGGGGTAAGTAAAAAGTTAGTTTCATTTGCCAGGGTAGCAGCTAGGCTAGGAGGAGGGTCTATGTAGGGTAGGGGGTAGGTTTTTTATTAATCCAAGGAATAATAGAAGATGGAATAAGCAGCTTCAAGCAGTTCTCAGTCTGCAATTTTTCCTTTATTAAAGCAGTGTATAGCACACTACATGTTTCGGGTAAAACCCTTTATCAAGTGTACATTGTGCAAAGGCTCATGGGATTAAATACCCTCTTGCCCGAAAGACCTCCCTCCACTTTTGAGTCATGTGACTCATTTAGCCACCAATGTGACAGTGATCGTGTATACAAAAACAATCATATTGTTACCAATTCCAGAAAAATGATCAAAATTATATTTTTTAACACACACAGTTCATAAAGTCCAAAGGTCCAAGACCTAAAATGTCCATGACAGAGAAATTACCATGGTCACGGTCTATCTCTGTATAATCCAAGCATTGCTAAAAAAGCCTACTTAAGGGTTAGTACTCAGAATATGTAGCATACAAAAAGCATACAAAAAACTCTGCTGCTGTACGTGGATCAGCAGTCATTTGGTTGGGCACCAGCATATTTACCATGTAGCTCCTGTATCAATAGCTTTATGTACAGTGATTAAGATATTAATCTTACTTGCACGGCAGGAGTTCCGTGAATGTAACGATGCTAGCTGGTTCGGTATTATCTAAGGAGAAAGAGAAAGATTGTATTAAGAATAACTTACTTTTTAACCAGTATTACAATTGCAACATTGTTATTAGCATTCAAATTCATAAAAAGCATTTTAAGCTGTTATGGTCATTCATACCTTTTGGTTTTACACAGTCAAGTTTTCCTATCCAGCGGGCCTCTCTTTGAAGCAACAATTTGCCCCAATCACCTCCCCTTGGGGGTCTCTTTACTACTTCTAACACTTTCCATTTGAGCTGACTCACATGGTGTTTTGCTTCGTAGAAGTGTCTTGCTACAGGGGTGTCAGTGTATGTTTCTGACTCAAAATTCCTGATGCTGGACTTATGTTCCTTAATTCTTGTGTTTACTGTCCTGATAGTTTTTCCTACATATAGCATGCCGCAGGGGCATTTTAACACATAAATTACATAAGTACTGGAGCATGTAGCAAAAGCATTTAGGATGAAAAATTAGGTTTTTTATTACTTTTGGGTTGAGTTCTCCTTTAATAACGTCTGTCCCAGAGCAACTGTTACATGAGTTGCTCCATTTCCCAGCAGCCCCTACTGAGCATGCTCCCTGGATGTTACTAACGTCTGTCCCATAGCAATTGTGTCAGTCGGTACATGAGTTGCTCAAGTTCCCAGCAGCCCCTACTGAGCATGCATCATGAGTGTTACCAACGTCTGACCCATAGCAACTGTTACAACTGGGACATTAACTGCTGGGATTTCTTGCTGAAGATTGTATCAACTAATGTATTCAATTTGAACCGTTTAGAAAGTTGGTGAGCTAACATAATTAGCTTGTGTGGGTGGGGTAATGAAAAATCTATTTTGTAGAAAAACATGCAAAAGAAATGTAGAAAAGTAAGTATTTGTGATGCAGTGTGGCAGTTTTTGGATCTCTGTCCATGGGGTTAAGGTATTTTCTTTTTCAATAATGATGATTGTTTGCCATCATTTGGGAATGTGACAGGAGAAGGAAGGAGTGCAGTGGGAAGCCAAGGAGCTGGAGGAAGAAGAAATGGAAGAGCGCAAACGGGAGAAGCGGGAGGAGGAAGATGATCACATGGAGTTCTGCCGTGTTTGTAAAGATGGAGGGGAGCTGCTGTGTTGTGATGCTTGTGTGTCCTCCTATCACATCCACTGCCTGAACCCTCCGCTGCCTGACATTCCACATGGAGAGTGGCTCTGTCCTCGCTGCACGGTGAGAAAAAATGATTTTCCTCTTGCATTCTTCAGTTTCAGATTTACTTAATTTCCTTTGTTCTTAAACTGTCTTATTCCCTCCCGTATCCTATACACCTGTAGCCTCAGAATTTGGGCAGTTTCACCGCCCTCTGTGTTTATTCCAATCAAAAAACAATAAATGTTGCAAAAATAATATCCTTGTGGACTCTTGGAATCACACTTTTTACTCTTTCCTGTTCTTACAGTGCCCACAGCTGAAGGGCAGAGTGCAGAAAATCCTTCACTGGCGCTGGGGGGTCCCCCCGGAAGGAGTCCTGCCTCCTCTGCCGCCTCAGGGCGGAGCACGAGAAGAGGATCCGCCTCCAAACTTGCAAGGGAGGTCAGAGAGGGAGTTCTTTGTGAAGTGGGCAGGAATGTCATACTGGCACTGCAGCTGGATAACAGAGCTACAGGTCTGTGCTTGGGCTATTCTTTATGCACTGGATTCAGTATAAATAGTGAATAAAGTACCCCCCATTGTAACATATAAGGATATTATAAGTCACTGAGGAGTTCCAAGACCATATAAAAGCACAAGGTCGAAGAAGGCATGGAACTCCGAGGTCACTTCTAATATCCTCATATTTTCCAACAATGGCTACTTTATTATCATACACAAGTTTTGGTGAGCCGTGTGACATCACTACTCACCGTTTATAACTGATGACATCACTAGTCACCATTTATAAGGATATTCATGGCTTTGTTTATTATATATATAAATAAATGTAAATGCATCTGAAGAGCAGAGCTAGAGGTCACCATTTCTCTTTTTCTCCTTCCCTTCTTAACTTTTCCCTAATTTTTTTTGGTCCTTCTCACCTCCTACTGCTTTGTATCTATCTTCTTTATCCAAACCTGTGTCATCCTCTTCCTATCCCACCATTTCCCCTATGTAACTCCATGTATTTTCCACCCTGTTTCTCTCTTCCCCTCTGTCTCCTCCCTCACAGTGATCTCTTCCCCCTCCTTTCAGCTGGAGATCTTTCACACAGTCATGTACCGCAACTTCCAACGGAAGAACGACATGGACGAACCTCCTCCCTTCGATTATGGCTCCGGGGAGGACGAGGGCAAGAGCGACAAAAGCAAGGATGCCGCTTACTCCGATTTGGAGGAAAGATTCTACCGATATGGCATAAAACCTGAGTGGATGTCTGTCCATAGAATCATCAACCACAGGTCTGAAGGGTGACCCAATGGGCACATTCTCATATGTGTCATGGGAAAGTGGGCTATTTATTTGTTTATAGTTTGTTGGCCTTCAAGGAACGTGGCTGTGAAGTCTACAGAAGGTGCCCATACACAAGTAACCACTGTCTACCATCCTATTGGCCTGAGTATGGGCACAAGCTTGTTCAGATATGGAGGAAAGAGCCCCATAACAAGCGTTTCAAGCTGTGGAGGCCATCTACATTGATGGCTGTGATGGGCTCCTAATGTGATTGATGTGAGAAGCAGTTCATACAGGGGACATGTCGACACTTCCTGATGTTCACTTGTTCTCTCCTCAGTGTGGACAAGAGAGGTAACTATCACTACCTGGTGAAGTGGAGAGACCTGTCCTACGATCAGTCCACGTGGGAGGAGGATGCCATGAAGCTGCCCGACTATGAATACCACAAGCAGATGTACTGGAGACACAGGTACCATTGGATGCTGCAGGTAGAACTGGACCAATTGCAGCACAATTGCTTGTGTGTTAAAAGTGCAGTCTTATGTTGTTCCTGTGCGGGCCCTACCTTTTCGCACAAGCTGACCGCTTTCCATCTCTTTCCCACAGGGAGTTGATCATGGGGGATAGTGCTTGCTGCCCTCACAAGCACAAGAGGCAACATAAGGAATCCTATTTAGAGGGGGGCCCCAGGTCTCCCATTAATGACGTGAGTCTTGTGTATACTTGTCTGTAGTGTCTATTGATGCCCCCTATATCATAGTGTATCATTTGTGTATGGCGGGAGTATTTGTGTGGCAGTGAATCTGCCGACAACCTTTATACACACCATGGTTATTCTGTGGTATGAAGTGTATTTTTTGTGTTTTTCTCCTGCAGCCTACAGTGAAGTATGAGACGCAACCCCAGTTTGTTTCGAGCACAGGGGGCACACTGCATATGTACCAGCTGGAGGGACTGAACTGGCTGCGATTCTCGTGGGCGCAGGGCACGGATACCATCCTGGCAGATGAGATGGGACTTGGAAAGACTATTCAAACCATTGTGTTTCTCAACTCCCTGTATAAAGAGGTTAGAGAACTAATTGGGAGAATGGAAGGAATGGAGAAAGTGAATGAAAAGAAGGGAATGGGTTTATAAGATTGGGTGGAAGCTGAATAGACAATATTTTTGTCTATTGTTTTTCACTACAGTCTTCTACACGAGGACGGCAGGCCTGCGTTTTGGCCTGGTGTAAATGGGGTATTCCGATATCACAAAATATAAAGTCCTGGAGCACGGGCAGCAATTAGCAATGAGCAAATGTATTCGCCAGCCAAGGAATCCGTGGCAACATTTCGAACTTCGCCATGTGCAAATGTTTTTTCTCGAAACTGCTGCGAAGGTTTGTCGCGAAAAATAACAAAACGCCCATGAGAAAAAACGCCCATTGACTTTAATGCATTGCGACAAAGAAGTTGCCATAAGAAAAAAAC
>CM044436.1:123803728-123852399 GCA_024363595.1 Xenopus borealis | reverse complement strand
TTTGGAGGGGTTGAACTTGATGGATTCTGTCTTTTTTCAACCCAATTTAACTATGTAACTGCAAACTGCAGAGCTGCTAAATAACTCAAAACACCAGAAATAATAACAAATAAAAACCAATTTCAAATTGTCTCAGAATATCCCTCTCCTCATCATACTAAAAGTTAATTTAAAGGGATACTATGATGGGATAATTTTTTTTTCAAAACACACCAGTTAATAGTGCTGCTCCATTCCGCACTGAAAACCATTTCTCAAAAGAGCAAACAGATTTTTTTTTATATTTAATTTTTAAATCTGACATGGGAATAGACATATTATCAATTTCCCAGCTGCCCCAAGTCATGTGACTTGATAAACTTCAGTCACTCTTTACTGCTGTACTGCAAGTTGGAGTGATATCACCCCCGGAACAATGGGAAGGTAACCAGATAACAGCTCCCTAACACAAGATAACAGCTGCCTGGTAGATCTAAGAACAGCACTCAATAGTAAAACCCAGGTCCCACTGAGACACATTCAGTTACATTGAGAAGGAAAAACAACAGCCTGCCAGAAAGCAGTTCCCTCCTAAAGTGCTGGCACAAGTCACATGATCAGGGGTAGCTGGGAAACTGACAAAATGGCTAGCCCCGTGTCAGATTTCAAAACTGAATATAAAAAAATCTGTTTGCTCTTTTGATTAATGGATTTCAGTGCAGAAGTCTACTGGAGCAGCACTATTAACTGATGTGTTTTTTTAAAAAAACATGTTTTTCCATGGCGGTTGAACAACCCTTTTAATGGTATGTGAAGTCAGAATCAACTCCACATTATTTTTTTATTTAATTTTATTGTTGGTTATACAAAAACCCATTGTGGATACTGCTGAACTATTACGCAGCTTGCTTTATCCCCTGATAATATTTCAGAGCATGCTGTGCATTGTAGTGCAAATACAAGGCTTTTATCTCCAGTAAAGGAACAGAATTGCTCCCTCTAGTGCCCCGTGGAAGTAACTGCAGGTTAAAGGGGAAAAAGCACCTCAATTTTGGTGCAACAAGTGAACACAACACAATATTGTTTTAGGCTTTTAGATTCTTTTTCTGGCCTTTTAACCTTGATTTAAAGGCAACATAGAGAGAGTCAGTCTCCCTTGCTGGCCAGAGACCAACAATGACTAAGCACTAATATTTGGCAGAAAAGTTGGGTGCAGGATATGGCATTGACCAATAGCTGGGGTGTTCTGGCTAGGCTCAATGCCATTGGTTGAAGAATGGTGTGATCACGTCTCCTTGTTGGAGCACACTACATTAAGTAGGGGGTGTACCAGGCCGTTTGCTTGCCTGAGTATGCTGATGGGTGATTAGGGCAGTTTATAATGAGCCCTGAGGGGGGGTGAGAAGGTGTCAGGGGGGAATTCTGGGAAATGTATATAGACAAGAGGAGAGGGTTAGTGGAAGTCCTTGTGACTAAGCTCTCCTCCCTTTCCAGTGCTCAACCAGCTGGAGGAGCTGCTGAGTGATATGAAGGCGGACGTAACTCGCCTCCCCGCCTCCCTCGCACGTATCCCGCCCATCGCGGCAAGACTGCAGATGTCAGAGCGCAGTATCCTGAGCCGACTCGCAAGCAAGGGGAGCGAGAGCACAGCTCCTCCGGTGAGAGGAAAGGGGGTAGAGGGCGAGAGCTGGGAAGGAGAATCAGTTGGACCCAGTAGGAGAGGACATCCACTGATTTGCCACTGGCTCCTCTTATCACAGACTCCTCATTGGCTGGCACACTAAAATGTCGTTCCCCCCCAAAATCATTTAGAATTGGCCAAAAAGTGAAAATAAAACTCAAGCTTTACTGTACTTCTTGTTGTGTCTGTCTCACAGGGGTAGGGGGTAAATAGACAATAATCATCCGATTCTGAGTGTTTGATCTCTCCGTCCCTTACAGGTGTTCCCTCCTGGCCCCTACACCACTCCTCCTATGTTTGGGGCCACATTCCCAAGCAACCCCCAGTCGGCAGCATTCACAGGGACAAACTATAATCAGATGCCTCTGGGCTCTTTCCTATCTGGTAAGAAACAATGAATTGTCATACAATTGCTACTTGTGTTTTTAAGCATTAAGCCCCACCCACCGGCCGTAGAAATAACATGAACATACACTGTATAGAAAATTTATATAATTAATCTTTTTAGAATTCACCAACCTTGAACCTCTTGTCATGTTTTCATCCCTTTAGTTTCTAATGGACCCCCTGTTCTTGTGAAAAAGGAACGAGAGATGGATTTGCTGGACAGAAAGGAAAGCAGAGGCGGGGAGGTGATCTGTATTGATGACTAAAGCACTTACCCAGCCTCCCACTTGCTATATCCATGGTTAAGCCTTGTACTGAGGGTGCATCAGTGAACGAGGGAGAAAGACACAGGGACATACGGAATGTTGTACTTTTGCTGAAGCTTTCAGTCTACGAATCAGTCCCTTCTCCTGCTTGGTGACATACAAGTGCAATGAATCTGTTCCTACCCCTCCCAGAAAGGGGATGATCAGAGTGACGCCCGCCTCTCCCCACTCGCCCCCTTTTTAGTGACCTCTGTTTCTGCTGACATTGTATACCATGTATATATTCACACACGTCGCTTCCCATATACCGCTGCCTGGCCTGCAACGCCTCGTGTGGGTTCTGTCTTTCATATGGTCTGCTCATTGCCCCGTGATGTACATATAAATTATACTTTTTATTTCTGTCCACAAGAGAAATGCGTCTCATTTCTTCATCACCGCTTTATGGTTCCAACCAGAAGGCACTGCACAAGAAGCCGGTTGGTTATCTGTGAGCCCGCCCGTGACCCCAGGTCAGGCTGCTTTGGGCCTGTCCCTCACCCCTTTTGTGCTGTTTGAGTTGGGTGGGTCGGACTCGGGTCTATAAATAGAAGTGCCTGTTGGGTGCTGGTCATTGTGAGCAACTTTAGGCATCATGAAATGGAAAAAATTGTTCGCTTTACAATTAGGGTTGCCACCTGGCCGGTATTCTACCGGCCTGGCCGGTATTTTTGATGGCTGATCTCAATGTTATGAATAGGAAAAAAAGATAAATATATAGGAAGGCCGGTATTTTTTCAGGAAAAGGTGGCAACCCTATTTACAATGTCTATGAAAGAGCGCCATAGTCAGCAGTTACTATGAAATTAGAGAGCTGCACATAAGTTACTGAGGTCATCCATCAAACCTGCAGTTCAGTTTCCATTTAGAGACCCCCAAACTCAATCTTCTGGGTCCTTCACCTACAGAAACCACCACTGTAGCTTGGGAATGGACAGCTTATGTTGCCAGACCCATGTAGAGAGCCCTGAAACTAGGCATGGTTACTGGATAAGACTACACAAAGCCAAAGCTTAAAGTTGTTCCTGGACACACCGCACCAGCGCAAAAACATGAACTACATTACAGCCCATCCCCCTCAGTAGTTACGCCCCTGCATAGAGTATTGAAGGTATTACTCATAGGATGGGAAATCTGGTGCCTTCGTCTTACGCTGGCTGTACATTAATAGATTCACTCAAGGTCACCATACAATCGGGTTTTACGCTGATTTGGCCATCCAAGTAGGGATGATCTTACCATTTGGCTTTTGGTGAAAAGATAAGATTCTTAAGGCCCCCATACACGGGCCGATAAAAGCTGCCGACAGACCGAGTCGGCAGCTTATCGGCAGGTGTGTGGGGCCATCCGACGGGCTTCCCCGATCGATATCTGCCCGAAAGTCGGCCAGATCTCGATCGGGCAGGTTAAAAAACCCAGTCGGATCGAGGGCGCATCTGTGAGTGTATGCGGTCCTGCAATCCGCCCGTATCGCCACCATTCTGATCCGATCGTTGGGCCTTAGGGCCCACGATCAGATCAGCCCGATATCGCCCACTTCAATGTGGGCATATCGGGGAGAGATCTGCTCGTTTGATATCGCCAAACGAGCGGATCTCCCTGTCTATGGACAGCTTTATACAGAACTATTCAAAGCTGTAGGGAGCCCTCATCAATGAACCAATATGGTGGCCACCCAACAGGATCTTCTACCAGTCAGTCAACTCATCAGGAGGCCTCTTTTGTCAACATTTAACATATTTCCACATATAACGTTTTAATCCATTAATAATTATTTACATTTATGGAATAGACCGAGTCAAACAAAAGAAAATGACCTTATATTAGATACACAGGAACTTTATATATTGCACCTGAAAACTCATCAAAATATTTATCTATCATTCCCTTATTGCTAAGTATTGTAGAGTAGCACTGCAGGTCCTAACCCTGGGTAGAACATGTCCTTATTAAAAGCCAGATCTAGAGAGAGAGACACTGCTAAACATGCCCCTACACCACTCCCAAGGATGAAATACTACTTCTAGTTACCGTGTGTATTTCTCCCACTGGAAGTAGTTCTGGATTCTCAAAAATGATGTACTCCGCTATTTTCATCGTCTTGTGAAAGCAGCTACATGCACAGATGAACTCTATGTCCTCACATCGCAAGAGGACTGAATCGAAGATGGACAACAGAGACAAATTGTTCATAA
Organism: Xenopus borealis; assembly: GCA_024363595.1. Classification (NCBI taxonomy): domain Eukaryota; kingdom Metazoa; phylum Chordata; class Amphibia; order Anura; family Pipidae; genus Xenopus; species Xenopus borealis. The sequence goes on along the minus strand of CM044436.1, from coordinate 123,847,852 downwards.
ACCATATTTTAGGGTACAGCGAAGGATTAGAATTGGAGCCCACACAGCTCCCAGTACTTCTTAGAGTCCTAAAAGTCAACAACTCAAGTCAGAGGCACACTACTGTGGTGGACACGGGACAATTATTTTACCAGGGGTGTCGAGACCACAGATGCAAGTCGATCTAGATCAGTGATCCCCAACCAGTAGCTCGTGAGCAACTTGTTGCTCTCCAACTCCTTGGATGTTGCTCCCAGTGGCCTCAAAGCAGGTGCTTATTTTTGAATTCCAGGCTTGGAGGAAGGTTTTGGTTGTATAAGAACCAGGTGTACTGCTAAACAGAGCCTCAATACAGGTTGCCAATCCACATAGGGGCTACCAAATGGGCAATGACAGCACTTATTTGGCACCCCAAGAACATTTTTCATGCTAGCGTTGCTCTGCAACTCTTTTTACCTCTGAATGTTGCTCACAGGTTCAAAAGGTTGGGGATCCCTGTGCTAAGTAATTGGGATGTTCAAAGGGAGGCAAGGTTTTCGTTTTCAAATGAAACAATACCCCGAGGGAGGATTTCTTACTGAAACTAACCCATTCTTCTAAATACCAGGAACTTTGGAATATTACCATAAATGATTCATCAGGTCCACTGACAAATCCTTCTGCTCATGGATGTTAATTGTGTGCACTGTTGCTGGCACCATATGCATCCGCTCAACGTATAGGCACTTGAGAAGGAGGGGAATAAAAATCATAAAAAAAAATATCCACCAACATTCCTCTTATCCAAAAATCTGACATCAGATTTAAAGATGGAGAAGCTCTGGAGAGTCTCCTGATAGGTCTTGCTAAGGTGGAGGACACATTTGAATGGGAAACTGCAGCACAGAACTTCTTGAAAGCCTTCTCTCAGCCCTTCCTCAATGCTCTCTACAAAACTTTGTATGGAGAATTGTAAGGGGAACAAATTAGTAAATCTAAGCATGTGTCACTATATTTGGCACAACTTGTTTCTTCATCAAATGTCTAATAAAGCACCCATATTCCCATTATTATTATGTTACCAAGGAGTTTATACAGGTCATGGAACTCCGAGGTAACTTCTAATATCCTCATATCTTGGAACTGGGGGCACTTTATTTATTATAATACACAAGTTTCAGTGAGTCATGGGAAAGAAATGACATCAGAACAGCAGTTTATAACTGATGACATCAGAACTCACTGTTTATAACTGATGACATCAGAACTCACCGTTTATAAGGATATAATTTACAAGATATTCATGGCTTTTGTGTATTATAAGGATATAATATGTCACAGAGCAGTTCCATGACCATATAAGAACATGAGGCCAAAGGAACTCTGCAAGGTCATGTCTAATATCCTCATATTTTCCAATAAGCGGTACTTTATTATTTATTAAAATACACAAGCTTTAGTGAATCATGTGACAGAAATCACCGTTTATAACAGATGAAATCACTAGTCACTGTTTCTAAGGATATAATTATATATTCATGGCTTTTGTGTATTATACAATATATATATATATATATATATATAATGAATAAAATCAATCCAAATAAATAAATACATACATGTAATGCATAAAATTAGGGATGCACCGAATCCACTATTTTGGATTCGGCCGAACTCCCGAATCCTTCGAGAAAGATTCGGCCAATACCGAACTGAATCCGAACCCTAATTTGCATATGCAAATTAGGCATGGGAAGGAGAAAAAAACTTCCTTGTTTAGTGACAAAAAGGAATTTCCCTCCCCGCCCCTAATTTGAATATGCAAAATTGAAATATGTAAAATTCTGGCTTTTTGGAAAAAAAAACGAATAAATCGTGATTCTGGGGAAAAAAAATCATCTGATTTGGGGTTTCACTCGATTTTAACGAGTTTGTCTCCGATCCGATTAAATTGTGCTTTTTAAAAAATAAATAAGGTCTTTTGGATTTTTTTTATATAAAAAATTCTGAAACTATTCCTAAATAAAAATAAACTGTTTCCCAGCAATTTAAATAATGACATAATACTGTATAATGATACTAATATATCATTATCAACAAGGAGGTCATCAAGGCTTTATGAAGTTTTGCAACATTCTGAGCTGAGGAGCTTACAGTCTAAAGGGGCTGCTGGGCAAAGCAAGAGGAGATGAATGCAGGCAGCATACAAAAGGTGAACATATTTTTCATTTTAGTGAAGGGAAAAAGGCTACGTTTCCGTGCTCTGGGTAATTAGGCATGTGAGTTCCCAGCAGAGCAGTTTTTATCTGTCTAGTACACGCCCCTGAGTGCTCTCAGCTATTAGCAACGCTCTGCAAGGTCAGAGCTCCTACCGGCCCCCGAGGAGCAGATGGGAGGAGTAATTATCTATCATTAGATCTTTAGCAACTGAGCAGGCACCTGCCCTCAGCCTTCTCCTTCCAGGAAAAGATAAACACACCCCTGCGATTAGAGACGGCTCGGAGATAACGAGCAATTAATTACACATGCAATTAGTATCCTCAACCGAGATTCCCACTGGGCTTTCCCTCTGTCTTTATTCTTTTTCTATCTATTCATTTTCTCTTGCCAGACTTGCTCTGGGTTATGCGCAGCAGTGAAATCAAATGATGAAATAAACTTTAGTGGGAGGCAACAAGACACCGGCGAATTTTCACCAGGGCAAGATTTCGCAGGCATTTCGCGAATCGCGGGAATTCGCCCATTACTAGTTACAATAGGAATGATATTTCTGGAGAATGGATCTTTCTCTAATTGGGATCTGCACCTCTGGGACAGTTTTGCAGCAGCCCATGACTAGTCTATGCCCAGAATGATAGGCAGCCTCACTGATCATTGGTGGGAGGGGCTATCATTGCTTTCACCATTATCATTAGGAATGATGTCATATTATTTATTTGCAGAAATGTGTCCCTCAGCTCCAGGGAGCGGAGCCCAGTCCTTGTATACCAGGCACTTGACTGTATTTTATTTACTTGTTTACATTTCATCCTATCTGCTGCCTTGTAATCAGAATCCAGTGTGAGCCAGCTGGAACCTATTTGCCAGGTCACTACAGTAGGACTTTTTTCCCATGTTTTTACCCAGTATGCACCTTGCTGCCCTTGAGTTGTGCCAGATGTCATAGCCCTGGTTGTTGGGCGGTTAATAGACGGTTAATTGGTACCTGCCGAGTGCCCCATATTGTTGTGCCCTTGGCAGGTGCCTCTTCTGCCTACTCCTAGTTCTGACCTTGGGTGCTATTGTGCCATATATTGTCAAAGTCTACCTGGCAGCAAGTGTTGGGTGTTTGTAGTGACATGTGTACCCTATTCTTTTTAGCACAACCACTTGGCCGGGGGGGGGGGGCAGTAGCTCTGGGGTTCCTCTCTGCCAATAGGCACAGCAGCGCTTAATTTAATATAGGAGGCAGAACAACAACAACCACATGGTCCCTGGTTCAAACCCCACAAGCTTCATGTGTGCTACACTGATGTTACTGAATAAGAGTCTAATGGTGAAATAATTTGCTTCCATGAGGTCAACCTCTAGTGGAACCGTGGAATGACCGGCATTAGTTCCCTAGTATTCATAACTGCACCAGGGCTAAATAGGCATATAGTTATCTCAAGTTGCTAGGAGTTGCTTTGTAAATTGGATTAGTAATTCATCCCTTCTATTTTTGGGCTACACTTGTTAATTGACATGAGTTTTCACTTTGGGCACTTTTCTCCCCATGAGACTTTCCCTTCAGTTTTTGGTTTAAACAATACAAATACAATAAAACATTTTGCTTCGAAGAAACAGACTTCCACAGAATGAAAGATTGGAACACCCTGACTGAAGCCATTACTACTCAATGTGGTTAATGTGGTTTCTTTAAAACTACCACAGAGTCTTCTAGCAAGAGGTAGGACAATTACTCCTTGTTTGGTTTGAAACGTGTCCCTGGGGTCATCAGCTTCATCCACCTCCGTGTTATCACCTTCCTAGATCCTGCAGGACAGATTGGGCTCCACTTGGAAACGGGCCTATTCATAAAACAGAACAAATAATCTGTTTTTTACACGCCATGTTATAATTACCAAAAAGATCAGCTCTCATGCAGAGAAACTGATACTAGATTAACTAGAATGTTTATTAAAGGACGCACAAAATGTAATATGACAAAGGAACAAATAAGTCAGGAATGTGACATTCAGCTGAAAATAACGAAAAAAAAGCAAAATAAATGTTGGTGAGGGGTCTGGTTGAGCAGAGACCGGCAAAAGTTGGGGCAGATGTTTCTTAATGGAAAACTAGAACCCCCTGAACAATGTAGGTTTATATAAAAATATATTGCATAAAACAGCTCACGTGTAAACCCTGCTTCATGTAAATAAACCATTTTCATAATAATATACTTTTTTACTAGTATGTGCCATTGGGTAATCATAAATAGAAAATTGACATTTTAAAAAAATATGGGCCACCCCCGGGATCATAGGATTCACGGTGCACACAAAGAAACCATACATGTTAGGTCACATGAGCCAATTAAGAGTGTCTGTCTTTTGCTTCCACACTTCTTCCTGTTACAGTGAGAGCTGCAGTATTTCTGGTCAGGTGATCTCTTCCTGTTACAGTTAGAGCTGCAGTATTTCTGGTCAAGTGATCTCTTCCTGCATACAAAGGAATCATAGAACCCCCTATTCTGCCTGGGACATCATTCAGCCTGGTTACAGGCAGGGGCATAAGCCAATAGGCTGATGCTTGCTGGTAGCCACAGAGAACATCTGGGACAAATAGAAGAGCCCAGGGAGAACCTTGCGTTGGTTCCCAATCTACAGAGAGAGTCGGCAGGGTTTATAAAGAAGGCCCAGCAGAAACATCTAGCAGCAGATCTCCATGGTTACTTTCTACTCAGCTGCCCATGGATTCCTTCCTTCTTGAAGTGTCTTCCTTATTGAAAGGAGAGATACTTTAGGGCAGGTAATGCCACCTGGGGCATATAAAGACCTGTTGGGGAAGGGGCACATTACAAGGGACTGGACTGAGCAAATTGCATTCGTCCTTAAAGAGTGGAGTGTGGAACTTTGGCATCAGAAAAACTGTGTCAGAAGTTGAAGGACCAAACGGGTTCCCAAGTGCAGGGCTTATATAGCTTATATTATTTGTAATTTCATTTAACATTTATTGCTTTCTAATACAATATAAAATGTATATTTATTACAGCAAAACTTTGTAATATTTCCTCGTGGAATGATTAATAAAACAAAATAAAACTGGTTGCAATTGGTTACTGTACTGATACATTTAGAGAATGCTATATAAAACATCTTTAGAGCTTCCCATTGAGGGAGACCTAGGCTACACCAATATTTGTTGAATTTAATTAATTTTTAAAAAGGTTTATCGCTGGGAAGGTTTCAGTTTTTATAGGTAAGTGAGTAATCACTTTTAGGTTTGGGAAGAATTATTTTTATTTTTAAGCATTGAATTTCTTATAGGTAGAAAAACACTTTGCAACATGAAGTTCTGGTGACTTTAGCTCCTTCCAAAACCTGCTCCTAGATAGCAAGGTGAGAGAATATATTTTTGTGTATGCTGATTCCCATGAGAGCGACCCTGTAGATTCTGTTATAAAGTTAACCTTGGTCACTAGTAGCCTGGCCTTGAGGGACAGCCACCTGCTTGACTGTAAGAGCAGTTATTTGTTCTTCTGTGCTTTGGAGCAATATCTTTATTCTCTCCCAGCACTAACTCCTTTTTTAAAGTCTATAAAAACCCTGTGACTATGAAGATTTTCATTCATCCAGGTCATGGCATATCTAAAATAAGTGATTCTAAAACAACTGGACTTGCTGAGTGATAATTGAAGACGTTCCACTACTTATCTGAGCAGCTTCTTCAGTTCAACTGACTGGTGTGGGAATATATATATATATAAACCTTTCCACTAATCCAATCACAATGGCACATTGGAACTCTTCAGAGAGGTGACATCTGAAATTCATAGTGGTGTTGATTCTGTGTAGTTACTGTGATGGGATTACCAATGTGTTATGCAACTCCTAGACACAGGTGTTACTTGTGAGAGTATGAATGGATGCAGCAACCAAGCCCAACAGGAACACCAAAAGAAATAACCGTCAGGAGACACATAGTAGGCAAAACATTGTCATCCCATATGTAGCTGGAGTGTCAGAGAAACTCAGGAGGATTTTCAACAAACACCACATCCCTGTGTTTTTCAAACCTAGCAACACACTGAGACAAAAACGGGTACACCCAAAGGATCCAACACCAAAAGAAAAACAAAGCAATGTGATCTACACAGTCTAGGGCTGCACCCTTCCTCTGGAATTCTCTCCCACGGTCTGCCCGACTTTCTCCCAACCTTTCTGCTTTCAAGAAATCTCTTAAAAAGCACTTATTTACAGAAGCCTTCCCTCACTCTTAAAGGACCAGTAACGTCAATAATTTTTATTAAAAAACTTGTTACTACATAATGAAAAAAAAACACCAACACATATTATACTTTAAAATAAAAAAAAAGTCTTTATTGATAAATAACTTACATAAACTCTGCTTCCTGTCCTCTACAGAAATGGTGAAAGGGCGACCATCGATGGAGCAGAGCTCGATTTTTCCTCCCTGGCTCTCTGCTGCTTCCACTGGAAGCAACCTCCTCCAAAGCTCTCCTGCTATACTATATGTTCAGGTCCCCTCTAGAGCTTTATCCCACCCACGTCTTCCTGCCCAACTTCCCAGAGCGCTCGGTGCTCCTGGCCGGCTCAAGCAGCACCCGAGGAGGAGTCCAGGAAGAGCGGTCAATGTTTCAGCTGCCGAGCCTGCAACTGGGGGATGCGGCTGTGACCCCGATGAGCACAGCGCAGAGAGCAGCCTGCATTGTTCATCCTGGAAGCGCCTGCTAATGGAAGCAGCAGAGAGCCAGGGAGGAGAAATCAGGCTCTGCTCCATCGATGGTCGCCCTTTCACCATTACTGTAGAGGACAGGAAGCAGAACTTATGTAAGTTATTTCTTAATAAAGACTTTTTGATTTTTTAAGTATAATATGTGTTGGTGTTTTTTTCGTTATGTAGTAACAAATTTTTTAATATAAAATTTTGATATTACTGGTCCTTTAACTACCATATGCAATACCACATACAGTACTACATTTCTCACCCATTTAACTCTGATCTTGCCCACTCCTACACCTTGTGTATCATTCCCTTCCCTTTAGATCGTAAGCTCTTTCTGCACAGAGCCTTCCTCACCTTTTGTACCAGTATTGATTGTGATGTATGTAACTCCTTATGTTCTATGTATGTAATTCATGTGATTTAGTTGTACAATCACTTTAATTTTGCAGTGCTACGAAATATGTTGGCATTATAGAAATACTTGTTAATTATTAATAATAATAATAATAATAATTATAAATAATAGTATAGCAAGGAGTGCACAGATCACATTTTGTGCCTTTTGGCCACTTACTCATAGGCACTTAATCATGGGCACTATGATTAAGTGCCCAAAAGGCACGGAACGCATAAGGCTACTTTTTTGAGATTACCTTTTTGCAGATAAAAAAAAACATTTTTTACTTGCAACACATTTTGGAGTGAAGCTCAAGTTTTGTTCCAATTCCTACATTTGGATCGTGATTGTATGACACTCCATTGAAGACAGTAATGTAAAAATATTGGATAAAGAAGACCACTGGTTTTAAGGAGGCAAAAAAACATCTTTACCCCAGTGGTTTCAGAATACTTCACACATCCATTCAAGCAACTCTCACAAGTAACACCTGTGTCTAGGAGTTACATGACATATTGGTAATCCTAACACAGTAACTACATCAGCGCACCTGTGAGTTTTAGATGTCACCTCTCTGAAGATTTTCAATGCAGAATTGTGATTGCATTAGTGGAGGATTTTTATATGGCAAGGACTTCCCATACCAGTCAGTTGAACTGAAGAAGCTGCTTGGATGAGTAGTGAAACATCTTCAATTATTACTCAGCAAGTTGAGTTGTTTTAGAATTACTTATATTAGATATATGTGATTCCTTTGCATGGAATCCATGAAACTTGTGTCTTTCACCTCAAGTGGTCTCTAGTTCCTGAATTTCTGCAAAAAAGGTATGCAGATACATAAATACATAAAATGTAATCATTATTTTTTGTTTTTATCTTTCATCATGAGATGTTCTCTGGAATTCATACTGGGCCTGAATAATATAATAAAGCACTTTGGGACAAAAATGCAGCCAAGCACAGCCCAGCTGGATGTCATAATGGCAAAGACCTCCATTGCTACCATATACATACCCCGTGCACTGAGATAGGCTGGGATAAAGGACACCCAGACACTGAGGAAAGCCAACATACTGAATGTGATATATTTGGCTTCATTGAAACTGTTAGGGAGTCTTCTGGCCAAGAAGGCAACAATAAAACTCAGAGAAGCCAGGAGGCCAAGGTATCCCAACATGCACCAGAAAGCAGTTATTGAACCTTCATTACAAATAACAATGATGATTCCAGGCTTGGTGTACAAATCCAGTTCAGGGAAGGAAGGAGATAAGATGAGCCACATCACACATAGAAATAATTGTATTAAGTCACAAATTACAATGATACAGTAGGGCAACTTTACTCCTACCCACTTTCTTAAGCTGCTGCCTGGTTTAGTTGCATTAAAGGCAATGACAACAGTGATGGTTTTGGCCAGAATACAAGAGATGCAGAGAGCAAAAACCATCCCAAATGCCACCTGGTGCAGAAGACACATTTCAGGTTGTGGGTAACCAATGAACCCTAAAGAGCAAAGGAAACAGAGGAACAGGGCAAGCAGGAGAAGGCAGCTTAGGGAATAATTGTTGGCTTGGATGATTGGCGTCTTTTTTTGGTGAATAAATATTCCTAGAATTCCAAGTGGGATAAGGGAAGAGAAGCTGGAAATGGTTGCTAAGATGTAACCCAAAGGTTCTTCATAGGAAAGGAACTCTGTAGTCCTTGGTAAGCATCTGTCCTGTTGTACATTGGGTCATGTGTCCCAGGAACATGGATGACATCCCACAGCATCTGTAGAACAAAGTTTATATAATCACCGTTGATACGTATATCTGAAATCTATTTTCCTAGAACGAACAATACAATTACTACCTGTTTGGTTTGAAATCTGTCCTTGGGGACATCGGTCACAGTCGTAGCAACAAGGAGGTTTTCCTGGTATTATCATCTTTCTAAATCCAGCAGGACACTTTGGACTGCACTTGGAAACAGGAGCCTATTAATAAAATATAAAGCTTTTAAAATCATTAGAACCATGAGTGTGCCAGCAGAACTGGCTATCATGCAGAGAAGTTGACATTAGATTAGAATAAGTAGAAGATGACAGAGAATGAATAGTAAATTTGAAAAGAATATGTCAGGAAATGTGAAGTGCCAGAGTAAAGATTTTTTAATTATTTTATTAAACAGCTTTATAAATTCTCCCAGTGTATTGTAATAATAAAAAATACCATATATCCTCATGGTGAAATAAGATAAAGAAGACAGAAAAACTGAAAGAGATGTATGGATCATTTCGCAATCTAAGGTTTATTTTGCCACACCTGAGAACTGCCGTTGCTCCATATAACTTTAGAACTATCTATATTCAGGGTATTCCAATACAGATTGGTGAGGTCACAACTCCCAACTGTGACCTGGTCCAGAACGCCTTTGGGACTGACTTGCCAATTCACAATATCATAGACAGCCTGAGGGTTCCCTTTTGCATCAAAAGCAACATGACTTCCATCTTGGGTCATGAACTTTACATTTTTAACATAGTAGAGGAGCTGGAAATATGAAAAAGATAGAATGAATATAGAAATGAGTGTGAGCAGGGGCATAACTATAGATGAAGCAGGAGGGGGGCAGGAGTTATAGAGGCCCCATGATGTCCTAATTCATATACAATTTAAATAAACATTGGTAAAACTTGTCAACCTGGGGGCCTAAAAAATAATCTACTGTGGGGCCCAATAATATCTAGTTAGTTAGTGTTAGGAAGGGTTAGTGGGTTGTGATTGTGTAACTTTACCTGCCAATGGTGAAATGAAGAGATGCTGGGACAAGACATGTAATGGAATGGCTCATTTCCAGGTGTACATTGGAGAAAATTGTGTACGGCCCAGGCAATTGCATAGGCAGCGTTGTATACATTGAGAGATTCTCTATGATCTTTACCACCAGGCAGCAGACTCTCTGGTTTTTCATTTCCAGTACATTGTTTAGTTGGCATTGGTCCAGACCATTCTAATGAAGACGTCCACTTACAAGAAAACGTTTGCTCCCAAAATTCTTTTATAAAGGAATCATTATTTTGTGTAGATGGATGGAGACTTTTCAAGTAGTTTGTGAATTTTACCATTTGCCCGCTACGGATGGCAAAACCAATGGTACCCACTAAAATTCCTTGGTAACGGTTCTCAGAGAGAAGGACAGATGTTGCCCAACCTTGGCTTGCTATCCAAGTAATTCCAGCCAAATTCTGCTTTAACATCTCTTCCACTACTAGAACAAAGTTATAACCAGTTGCTATCACAAGGATTACTTTTGCTGTTGACTCCCTGATAACCTGAACAAGGCGAGGAGCATCTCTATTGGTCTGAGCAGTCAAGATATTCTCTGTAAAGGCCACGCAAGCTCCAGCATTCAACATCTCCTGTTTTGCCATCTGAACTCCAAACTGGCCATAGTCATCGTCACTAGCTAGGATACCAAGCCAGAACCAACCCATTTGGATGATAAGCTGAACCAATCCCCTTATTTGAAACTCATCACTAGGTATGGTACGGAAAAAGGAAGGGAAGAGGTCCCGATTGCTGAGAATAGGGCTTGTTGCCAGGTAACTGATCTGTAGGGATTTAAGTGTGAAGTAAGATTTTATTTTTTTTACTAGTATACTTTTTATGTTTTGTAAAAAAACATCCTTCAATAAATAGCCAAGGACGAAAAATACAATAAATTATGCACATTTCTATGAGTTTCAAATTATTTACATTTCTATGAGTTTTAGAAACATTACTGATCATAATGTTTTAACATTTAGGGATCCCCAAGAAGTTGTCAAGATTAATAATGAAAATGTATATTCAACTTCTTCAGGTGTAAGTCTCCTCGACCACAGTTCATGAACAGAAGTCATGGACTATATACATATCTATATTATGCAAAACTATATATGTTGGTAGAGCAGTTGACTTCTTAAACCATGGGTTTGATCTTGGCAGTGTCTCCTTGACTGAAGATGTATTTTCTCTTGATACCTTGTGGGTGATGTATGTTTTGCATTAATAGAGGTTGGTTAGGACCCATTTTACATTCATTTTGCAACTGTATATGATGATATGTTCAATGGGTTAACTTGACCACATTTGCTATTTTATATATATATATATATATATATATATGCTGTCCAATAGTACCCGCACTCAATACTCCAAACTTTCCAGTGGTGCACGATGATGAAAGAATATATTGTACAGATGATCAGCACACACTGCCTTTCAGGTGAAATAAACGTGCTTTTATTTATCGAATGCACATAATCATCCAACGTTTCGGACCCTCATGGGGTCCTTTCTCAAGGATCCTTGAGAAAGGACCCCATGAGGGTCCGAAACGTTGGACGATTATGTGCATTCGATAAATAAAAGCACGTTTATTTCACCCGAAAGGCAGTGTGTGCTGATCATCTGTACAATATATATATATATATATATATATATATATACAGTATATATATATATAAACCCCAATAACAACTGAAAGTTAATCTGTCCCTAGTTGTAGTAGTTTTTACAGCAACATGGATCTTGAAACATCCAGGAATTTTACTCCAATTTTAACAATGTTCTTGAAAACCTGAAACAAATATGAAGGTCTATCATACCTGTGGACAATGGCTGAGCCCCAAGATTTGAGCCATTAGAATGGATTGTGAAGAGCCAGAGTCACCAATGATACCAGCAAGAGGGGCCATTTTGTGACAACAAAAGTTTGGATTTATTCCTTCACCTCCTGACAACATCCAGAGGGTTCCTTCTACTGCTCTTCTTAAAACTGTGCAGGTGTCAAAGATATGGAAGCCCAGTGTAATGTTGGGAAGGAGATCAGCATCTCTATTTATCTCCTCCACGGCAAATACAAGGGCCTGCATGTTTTGATACTGCCCAACACCAAACCTAGTATGAAAGCACAGTTTAAGACTAGTTCATGATATGTCTTGTCAATATCATAAGCACCAGATCTAGTACTAAAGTCCATGAAGTACTCTACAATAATGCCATTAAATTTACATTTTTATTGAGTGACCTACCAACATTTACCCTAAGTCACATCATAGGCACAGCCCTATGTTATTAGTTCCCTCTAAAATTACATCAAAATATATTTAATGTCTGTCAAGATATCTTCAATATTATTCCATAGCACAGTCAATACAAAGACTAAGTTTTACCTGCAACTTACTTGCTGCTGTCAAAGTAAAGGGCAACCAAATGAGTTTTACTGTGAAAGCAGCAAATAAGTTGAAGGTAAAACTTAGTCACTTTATAAAATGTATAATGAAGTAATAGAATTCTTAATGAATCAGATGCAATTTGAGAGTAGGACTGGCCAGATATGGGATGGCTTTGATGTAGTTCGCCAGCTTAAATATATTGCAATATATGGACAAACAATCCAAAATGTCTCAATGTCTCAACTATATTGATAATGGGTTGAATGCAGAGGATCCTCTATTTGTCTATATGTATTTTGTGGTCACAGCTTCATTGCACCTGCTTAATGATTTTAAAAATAAGTGGAGAGCACAACTTACCCTTGTTTGTTATAGTTTATATAGGAGCAGTGGCCAGCTCTATGTTGTAGCTACCACCCTTCCCAGCTGTAGTCAGGTGATCCCACTCGTGTCTAATAAAAGGGCAACCAAGTTGATGACTTTGACGTAGTTGGCCAGCTTAAATATATTGCAATATATGGACAAACAATCCCCTTTTTTGTTTAAAGGGTAAGACATTTTTTAGTAGCTGTATGCACAAAATGTCTCAATGTCTTAAATATATTGACAATGGGTTGAGTGCAGAGGACCTCTTTACCTAAACGTGTGTGTGTGTGTGATCTGGGGGCACCTATTTTATCAACTTTTATATAGAATAAAATAAGCCACTGCCAAGTGCTTAATCATCCATAGAGCTGGGAGAAAAACATAACACCCCTGTTATGTGCATGCCCTAAATGTATATGAATCCTAAATCTCACTTACTTTTGACACTGTAGGTTGGGGGGGTTGCTAGTGAAATCAATATCACTGTAGATCCTGCTCAAGTGAATGGGAAAGGTTCCCCCTATAATAATATCCCCCTGGCGACTTATGTAGCCAGTAACACTCTCACTGGGCAGATTGCAATCACCAGTAGACACTTCTATAGATATTATGCTCCAAATCCACATAGTAAGGAGGATAATCCAGCCAACTCTTCTCCATGTCTGTCTGTTAGAGAGAATCATCTCTAATATACAAGAGGAAAGTTCTCAAGGTGGCTCTCTACTGTAGGTTCAATACACTGAGCTTGGCTTTCTGAGTTAGTTATATACAATTGATATGTTCCAAAGGCCTCTGGGAACCTAATAAACTACTTGGGGAAATTAATCTCACAACTTTAACTCTGAATGACATAAGCTTAAATAATCACAGAAATAATTTAAAAAAAATCTCAAAAGACTCTTCTCTATTATCATCATCAATATCCCAGCTGTTGTTATGAGGAGTTAATTTGGGTAGCACTGACAAATATAAAATTGTTCCACTAGCAAGGGTAGACCTTCTCATGCTTGTTTATGCTAAATATTTGGAACTTCCTGTACAGGCTCTGACTCTTGTAAGTATAGTTCTTATTGACATGATAATTGCCCTTCATTGAAGCCTCAATAAAGTGTGATTATTTTAATGGCATCTGGAACTCAATCAAGTGGATTTTTATGAAGTTTGCCCTCCATTTGCTTTTATAATAGTCTCTAATTTTGTGGAGGATTTTTACTATATGTTGACATCATCTCGGCAACATATTAAGTGGGAAATGCTTTTCACAGGGATAAACTCTGAACAAAAATGGGAAGTCTTTAAAATACTGCTTAATAAATATACATCATTATATTCTGCTTGTAAGCAAGGAAAGTCGTTGCAAAGCAAAATCTTTTTGGTTCAATAGAAGAGTTGGTGTTGAGGTGGGTAAGAAAAGAGGTGCTTTTAAGGCTTTCAGGTTAGCTGGGACAGCCAAATCATCTATAAGGTACAAGGAGGCCAATAAATCATGCAAAAAAGGCAAGCTAAAATCGATATGGAAAAGGATATTGAAGTAGCAGTAAAAAGAATCCAAAATATTTTTTTTTTAAAATATGTTAACAGTAAATAAATTAAGCAGGAAGGGGTAGGTCCTTTATTATCAGAGTGGGGTCAGCTGGTTGTTAAGAACAAGCAAAAAGCTCAGATTCTGAATGAATACTTTTCTTCTGTCTACACAAATGAGGAACCAGCTAATGAAGGTTTCCTTATTAATAGTCCCAATTCTAATAATACATCTAATGATGCATGGTTCACACATGATGAAATTCAAAAGAGACTAGAACATGTTAAGATAAACAAAGGTCAAGGGCCAGATGGGATTCATCCCAGGGTACTTAGAAAGCTTAGCTCTGTGATTGCCAAACCTCTTTACTTTATATGGTGCTGCTATTCAAAAAGGTATCCCGTTCTCAACCTCAAAACTATAGGCCAGTTAGCCTGACGTCAGTGGTAGGAAAGCTTTTTTGAAGGATTAATAAGGAATAGGATACTGGACTTCATTGCAAATAACAATGCTATGAATTTGTGCCAGCATGGTTTTATGCGTAATAGATCTTGCCAGATTAACTTAATTTCTTTTTATGCGAAGGTAAGCAGGGACCTCAATTCTGGGATGGCAGTGGATGTGATTAACTTAGACTTTGCTAAAACATTCCATACAGTGCCATACAGAAAGTTACTAGTTAAATTAAGGAATGTTGGCCTGGAACATAGTATTTGTAACTGGATAGAGAACTGGCTAAAAGATAGACTACAAAGAGTGGTGGTAAATGTAAAAACAATTTCTAATTGGACCATTGTTGTCAGTGGGGTACCGCAGGGCTCTGTACTGGGTCCCTTTACAGGACAGACATAATATCAAAGGCTATAAATTCCCCCAAAATACTGTTATTAATATGAGGATTTTTAATTCATTCCTCACATAAGTAATTCATAATTAATTAGTTAATGAAAAGTGCTTTGTGCTTAAAATTAATTAGCAATTAATTGAATAATTGTTGAATTAAAAAGCTTCCTATAATCAATTGGTAAATAATTTGATACTTAAGTTACCCAAGGTGAATAAAATGCAATGTGCCGTGGATTCGGTAATTAAATAATTAATTTGCTATAAGTTAATACGATCACCCACAATCACCCAATTAATCCATAATAAATAACGATGGTTCAATAGATTTCAATTTTTTTTTTTAAAGCAGTATCTGCGCTCCACGTTATTCTCAAATTATGAGTTAAAAATCCTCATATTAATGACGGTATTTTGGGGGGAATTATAGTACTTATGCTTGAAAAGCACTTGCACTTTACAACTGATATTTTAATGAATGAAGTCTGATTAGGTCGCAATAACATTTGAAGTGATCCAAAGGAGCTTTTTGATAGAAATAAAATAGGAATAAGAGGCATAATAAGGTGTTACTTCTTTCTTTTTCTTGAAATAAAGCATATCTTAGATTAGCTGCCACCTAGAGCAGGTATGTATCAGGGCCTAACAACATCCAGAGCTGT
Organism: Xenopus borealis; assembly: GCA_024363595.1. Lineage (NCBI taxonomy): Eukaryota > Metazoa > Chordata > Amphibia > Anura > Pipidae > Xenopus > Xenopus borealis. Next base: position 123,831,977 of record CM044436.1, on the reverse strand, counting down.
GCGCTACATTCATTAGGGCTACTTGTTCAGGTTGAGCAGTAGCCGGAGCATATACTGCAGAAAACAACAGGAGCCCACCAATACACTCACAACAACATGCAATAAATAGTTTAGAGCAAACATGTAGTAGGGCCTAGCAGCCATCTGGACTCTATATCCAATAAGGCTACTAATACCTTATTGGCCCCCCACTTTCATGGGTGGGAATGTAGAGGTAAATGAATAAAGATGTGTTTATGATCTTTTACTTGTACGGGTAGGGGATCCGTCATCCGGAATCTCGTCATCCAGAAAGCTCAGAATCCTTACTATGAGCTTCCTTTCCTGGGAAAAACTCCATGTCAGTACACATTGAAGCCAGAACATACAGTATATAGAAGAGCAAAATAGGAGCGCATGGATACAATCACAGCAACATGTATTATAGCTTTTATCATTATCTGCTGTTTGGAGCAATCATATATCAGAACATAGCAGCTACCCAGTGATCCATATTCAATAGGCCTACTGATGTAAAGTATGAAAATGGCCTGAACTCAGCACCCTGCATGTTAGTATACGCTATAGGTCATCATCAGAACATGCTAGCCCATTTGACTATTTGTATTAGGGCTACTGGTTTCGGGTGGGCAAGTAACCAGAATCAAGCCAGTGCAGGTAAGCATATGATTACATTGCATACAAACAGTTAGTTAAACTTTAATACACCGCAGATCAGCGTATAGGCACTCTCCTTACCTGCTGTTTGTTATGCGGGGCTGTAAGCTGACCCCTTACTGACACATATTTTAGGACACCCTCTGCATCCATTAGGAGGTTCATTATTAACAGGAATATGGGCCTCAACAGTTTACTGACCACAGCAGTACTTACCTGAGACTTCTGAAGCAGCAATCTAGTCTGTTGAGATAGAGAGTGGCGGGTCATCTCCCCTTGTTATAGCTGGGAGTTGCCCCGGAATCACTTGATTAGACCAGTGTTGGACTGGGACACCAGGGGCCCATCAGAAAACCTTAGACCAGGGGCCCAACCAAAAAACCTTAGACCGAGGGCCTACCAAAAAACCTTAGACCAGGGGCCAACACTCAATACTATTATCCTTCCTCTCCTCACTAATCCTCTATTTTCCTAGTCCCTTTTCTTTACATGCTATAATATATTATTCCATCTATTTAGCCTCTTTGTTGTCATAGAAATAGGGAATGGCCATGAAATGTTTAACAACATGAGGGCCCACTGACACCTTGGCTCACCGGGAGTTTTCCTGGTATCCCGGTGGGCCAGTCCGACACTGGATTAGACTCAACTGGTGTCAGATAAAGATATTCAAAAATGTCAGCTGACAATCATACATTGCCTTACCTGCCTCTCTGCTTCTGCGTATCCCCATTAGCAATTTCTATATGGGCTCAAAACAAGGTTTAAACTAGCTTGGAGGTAGACCATGGTTCCATTATGTGTCTCTAGTTCACTTGGGCTGCTGTAATGTTGTGTGGGCGAAGGGAGATGTGTTATAGAACTACAGCTCTCACTCTGCAATTAATATGGATACTAGGACGCCAGAGGCTCTCAATTATAAAAAGTTTCTAGAAATACACTGTCTATGAAGACAGAGTTAGTAGACTTTAGGTCACCTGTTGGAACACCAGCCTGGTGGTCTCCATCCCTTCCAACAGATACTGCAGGGAGTAGGAAGCAAATCTAGCTTAAATTCCTGTGGTCCCTTCACTTCACTGGGAACAGGTATTTGAAACCAATTATTTTCTTCTTTTTTTAATGGCTGACAAACCAATTAATAAAGGCTCCCATTTGAAAGAAGACTCCCATTTTTAATACACCTAATTCAATTAATCCTAGCATAGGTGCCTTATTAACTCTGTAGGTAAAGTAAAGAATGGCCCAGGACTTAATAATGTTTGATAATGTTGACTTGCAATTATAGATCTGATTGCTGATTCTTTGATGTCTAGCATGGTACAAAGCAACTGACAGATAACATGATATGTGAGCTGACATCTAGACACTGGGGTGGCAGTGGATGTGATCTACGTAATCTAGGCTAAAGCATTTTCTACATTTTCAAACATAAAATTAGTGCGTAAATTGAGGAATATTGGACTGGACTATAATATTCGTACTTGGGTAGAGATTTTTCTGAAGAATGGATTCAACTAAGTGGAAGTACCAGGAACATTTTCTAATAGGACAAGTATTGTTAGAGATGTATCACAGGAGCTGTCTCTATGCTTGTTGCTTGAAACTTGGCAGAACTCCTGAAGTCCAATGCAGTATATTATTACTATGCAGTTTCACCAACATGGCACAGGTTTCTTAGCTTGTGTGTGAACAGTTCCACGGCATCAATCACAGTGCACATCACTTGCATGTGTAGGTGCAAAACTCTAAGGGCTCAGCATAGAACGGGGACAATTTATCAACAGTTTATTTAGCATTTTTCCTCATTTTTGAAAAACAGAGAAAAAACATGGACTTTCTGAAAAAAGGAATTGTTGGGATTTAGGGATGAAAAAGACTGAAAAAGTCAGTGGGAACAGCTTTATATTTTTTTAATTAAAAAAAATTAAATTATAATAAAATTTTATAAAATGTAAAATTATTTTTTAAAATGAAACTACTCATTACAGACTTTGCTAATGGATGGACAAGAGACACAGCATGATATATTTTTCAGCCTCATTGAAAATTAAAGGAATTAATTTACAGGATGATTAATATTTTGTCATATTTTTTCGTAAAAATAAGTTTCATGAGTTTTGTCAAGTTTTTCTTCCAGCATTCTTGGTTTTTTTTTCTTGACCTCGAAAATTAGTAAACAGATACCTCAGTGTTAATTCTAGGGCTCCTTTACATCTGCAGATGCACACAATTCATCAGAGCAGGCTATCCACTATCCAGAAACCCATTATCAAGAAAGCTCCAAATTACAGGATGGCTGTCTCCTATAGACTAAATTTTATCCAAATAATCCAAATGTTGCCTTTTTCTCTGTAATAATAAAACAGTACATTGTACTTGATGTCAACTAAGATATAATTAATCCTTATTGGAAGCAAAACCAGCCTATTGGCTTTTAATGTTTATGTGATTTTCCAGTTGACTTAAGGTATGGAGATCCAAATAACAGAAAGATCCATCTGGAAACCCCCAGGTCATTCTGGATAACAGGTACCATACCTGTATTAGCAAAGCACCTTTGGGAATAGTGCTCTAGAGTTCACTAGGAGAAGACTGAAGCTGCCTACTTTTAAGTGATCCTCACATCTTCACCAATCCTACTTGTGGACTGTACTTGAAGCAATTTTACTTGCATGGTTTTTGAGTTGACTTAAGGTATGGAGATGCAAATAACAGAAAGAATAATCTCGAAACCTCCAGGTCCCAAACATTCTGGATAACAGGTTCCATACCTGTATAAGCAAAATACCTTTGGGAATAGTGCTCTAGAGTTCACTAGGAGAAAACTGAAGCTGCCTACTTTTAAATGCTCCTCTCATCTTCACCAATGCTACTTTTGGACTGTACTGGATGCAATTGTACTTTTTTAACTTACCTTACTACTTTGTAATAGCAAGTTTATTCACCATCACAAAGTATATTTTGAAACTCTGTATTAAAAGCATTAAACTCTGTATTATATGCCAGCCATATATTTATATTACATTACAAATCATATTAATGATTATGAATTCTACACAGTAAAAGGACATTTTCACCATCTTTATTTTTGACCTTTTACTTTTCCCATTAGATTTTCTCTAGAGTTCATATTGGGCCTAAACAATACAATGTAACATTTTGGCACAAAGATACAGACCACCATAGCCCAGCTGGAAGATAAAATGGCAAAGACCTCCATTGCCACAGTATACATGCCTCGTGCACTGAGATAGGCTGGGATAAAGGACACCCAGACACTGAGGAAAGCCAACATACTGAATGTGATAAATTTGGCTTCATTGAAACTGTCAGGGAGTCGTCTGGCCAGGAAAGCAACAATGAAACTGATGAAAGATAAGAGTCCAAGATAACCCAGCATGCACCAGAAAGCAGTGGGTGACCTTTCATTGCAATTAACTATGATGACTCCTGGTTTAGTGTCAGTGTCAAATTCAGGGACGGGAGCTGAAACAATCAACCACAACACACACACAACTAACTGAAGAAAGGCACAAAACCCAATGACACAATAAGATGCCCTCACTCCTGTCCATGTTCTTAGCCTGCTGCCTGGTTTAGTTGCATTAAAGGCAATAACAACTGTGATGGTTTTGGCCAGAACACAGGAGATACAAAGAGCAAAAACCATCCCAAATGCCACCTGGCGCAGAAGACACATTTCAGGTTGTGGATAACCAATGAACCCTAAAGAGCAAAGGAAACAAAGGAACAGGAAAATAAGGAGAAGGCAACTAAGGGAATAGTTATTGGCTCGGACAATTGGGGTTTGTTTATAATGAATAAAAACTCCCAAAATATTAAGTGGGATCAGAGAAGATAAAATGCCAATGGCTGCTAAGCTGTAACCCAGTGGTTCTTCATATGACAGAAACTCTGTAGTTCTCAGTAGGCACCTATCCTGCTGTTGATTAGGCCACATATTCCATGAACATAAATGACATTCCATAGCATCTAAAAAAAACCAACACAATCATATTATTTCTATAATTGCTGCATATTATTGCGAAGCATAACATAAATTATTATAGTACCTGTTTGGTTTGAAATATAGCCCTGTGGACAACGGGCACAATGAGAGCAGCAAAGGGGTCTTCCTGGTATTATCACCTTTCTGAATCCTGAAGGACAATGTGGGCTGCAGGTGGAAACAGGAACCTATCAAAATCATGATAATTAGTAAACAAGCTCAACAGTCTTATAGTATTATTATTATTGTATCATTAACATGTATTTCTATAGCGCCAAATTTGGAGGGGTCAAACTTGATGGACTTTGACCTTTTTCAACCCAATTTAACTATGTAACTATGACTTGGGTCGTGGTGAAATATATGATCTTATAATATATGAGGAGATAAATAATCATCTGCCTGAAAGCAGTTCCATCTTGAAGTGCTGGTTCTCAAAGTTCATAATAAGACAGTGCTTCAACAGCAATGATACAGCGAAACAAAATAATTTATTTGGTTTAAGAATAAAATATAAATAATAGAGTGAATTATTTGCAATGTAAACAAGTGTCATTGAGAAATAAAAAGTAAACCATTGGTACAAACGCAAACAAATTTGTATCACAATAAACAATGGAGTAAAGGGAGTTAACACTCACAGTACCCCAAACAAGTCTTGTTTTGGATGTTGTTTATCCATGCGTTTTATTGTATCTTGACAAAGGCCTTGTATAGCTCACCGAAGTCTGTGACAAATGAAGAGTTCACCTTTCATATTTTAGTGGTTTTAGAGGTTTTTGAAACTATGAATGAATGAGTTCACTATTCATATTTTAGTGGTTTTTGAGGTTTTTGAAACTATGACTAAACTCAACAACTCTAAAATCACAAATGTCTTGACATTTATTAAAAGATCCGAATATAAAAAGTCTAAATGAAAAAAGCACAGAACAATGCTCAAAAAATGCGAATACCTTGAAAATCTCTAATAACTAAGAGATTTGCACAATTCATAAAATCAAAATCAAAATAAAATACAAAAACCTATAAAATTCTGATTGGATTAAAAATGGTCCAATAGTAGCAGAGTACCTCCCACTGACTTCTATTGCACCTGAACAACTTTTACTTGGCAAAGTTTTATTTTAGAGAATAACCATGAATTTTTTTAGAAATTTGTGGCAAAAATTTGCAATTCAATTGTTAGTAAATGGACCCCTAATCTCATATATTAAAAGATATACTATTCTGTTTTCAGAGCCATCCAAGACACTAAATAAGCAGTCACCACAATATGTCACCTTTACTGACCCTCAGACTAGGATTTAACATTTCCCAGAGCCAAATCATTGCAGTTTTATCCAGCAACTTCTTAAAGAATATGAAAATATAAAAATTAAATATATCTCTTGTTCCAATACCTTGGTCTCACTGTTGGTCCATGTAATTCCAGCACTGTTTATACTTAAGGTTTTTCCATTAGGCGCACTTAAGTCATAACTACCAATGGTAACCAGTTCCAGGGCACCCTTGGCACTTACTTGCCAATTCACAATGTCATAGATAGCTGGAGGGTTGCCCTTCTCGTCAAAAAAAATTTGACTCCCATCTTTAGTCTTAAAGTTGACATTTTTAATATAGTGGAGAAGCTGGAAAATATTAACACATACAGTGAATATAAATATATTTTGTAGTTGTGGAAAAAAAATGATATTGAAAGATTAGTCCCTTACATGCCAAGGATGAAAAGAAGAGATGTTGGCGCAATCTCCATAAGGAAATGGGCCTGCTCCGGATGTGCAGTTAAGCAAACTTTGTATGGCCCATGCCATTGCATAGACTGCATTGTACACATTTAGAGATAATCTATGATATTCTTCAATTAGCAAGCTCTCCAGCTTTTCCTTTCCTGTACACAGTCTCATTGAGACATTGTCAGTTGAGACAGTTATATTCTCCTGACTGGGCCACTTGCAAGAAAAGGCTTGCTCCCAATATTCCTTTATGAATGGGTCATAATGATCAATTGCTGGATGGAGATTTTTGAGGTACTTACTGAATGTTGGCATCTTCCCACGATGGATGGCAAAACCGATGGTGCCTAAAAAAATTTGTTGGAATCGTTCCTTAAAGAGCAAATCAGAGGTTGACCAAGATTCACTAGCAATCCACATTTTTCCAGTTACATTCTGCCTTAGCAGCTCTTCTGCCACAATTACAAAGTGAGAATCAGAAGATATCACCACAACAACCTTAGCAGTTGACTCCTTAACAACTTGAACAATGTGTGGAGCATTTCTGTTGGATTGGCCTATCAAGATATTCTCAGTGAAGGCCACACATGCTCCACCATTTATTATTTCTTGCTTTGCTATCTGAAGACCAAATTGACCGTAGTCATTGTCATTTGCCAGGAGACCAACCCAAGACCATTCAAAATGGAATACCAGCTCAGCCAAACCTTTCATTTGAAATTGGTCACTAGGTATTGTACGGAAGAAGGAAGGAAACAGGTAACGATTGCTGAGAATAGGGCTGGAGGCAAAATAACTGATCTGGTAAAAAAAAGGAATAGTGACAGAAATATTGAATATAATATATATTCCAAGAATTTTCTCGATTAAATGGAATTACTCACATCAGCAAAGCTGGGTTCAAATGGACATGCCCCAGACCATCATTTACTGAAGACTATGGAGTCTGAAGCTATAAGTCATAAAGGCAGGGGACTGGCTTATGAACAGTTAAATACATGTTTGCAAGTCCAAAAATATGTTTTCTGCATAGGCCAGTAATCCCAGGAAGACCCCCCATTCCATTAGAGGATAAAAAAAAAGGATGGAATTTTTTTTGTAGCATTAAAAGAATACTTTTCTTTAATTTAGTGGTTTTAAAATGTGGTTTTCCTATAGGGAGTCTACAGATGGCACCAGCAGTTTTTATATGCCCTAGTGCTTGCACTTCTAGATGGGGTTAATATCTTTGCTGAATCATATTTTGAATCAAATCATTCTGCCCTTACCTGTGGATACCAGTACAGTCCCAATATTTGAGCCATAAGAATGGAACGTGTTGACCCAGATTCTCCAATGATACCAGCAAGCCTCGTCCCTTTGTCACAGTGATAATTAGGGGTGATTCCCTTTCCTCCGGAGAGCATGAAAAGAGTCCCTTGTGCTGCCCGCCTTAAAGTGTTACATGCATCGTAAACCTGGAAGCCCAAAGTGACATTGGGAAGAAGCTCGGCATCTGCATTAATCTCCTGTACAGCAAATATAAGGGCATGCATACTCTGGTAATACTCAGTTACAAACCTAGTATGAACAGATAGGGAGAAAAAGGCAAAAGTGAGTTTCTCTGGGTCAGAACTTGATTAAAGCAGATCACATTGAGGTTTTTGTGGTTGGAGAAATACAGAATCAGATATACTAGTTAGCTTTAGGAAAGGTTTGGGTTCCTTTTAAACAAGTGGTGGCTTAAAGAGCATCCAAAATAGAAAATTAATGCAAACATAAACTTGCTATAAGTGGTCAGAAGTTCATACTTAAAATTTCAGCTTTTAGTGGTGTCTAAATTATTATTTCAAAGCTCCCATGCCATTAACCTTAGGTTTAAAGGATAAGTAAACCTTTAAAATAAGTGAATGTGAAATTCATGAGGGTGCTAGTCTAAGAACGTTTGTAATTTACATTCAATATTTATTTTCTTTTGATTCCAATATATTAAGGCATACTGTTACTGTTAGTTATGTTCTGTTAATATGAATTAATTTTGTTACAACAGTGCCACCTGCTGGTCAGTTTCTGACCACCAAGTTTTCAAGGAAGTTGTCAAGAGAAAGAAAGAGACTGCTGTGATGTTCTTCTGCTTAGGAAAGACATGAGAAAGTTTCTAATTCTTTTCCAAAGCAGAAGAACATCAGATCAGCCTCTTTCTTTTTCCTGACTACTTGGTGGTCAGACTGGTGGGAAACTGACCAGCATGTGGTGCTGTTCTAACAAAATTCATTCATATTAACAGTGCATGTATCCCTTAATATCTAGGAATTCTTTGCATGCAGTATTGGCCTCCTTGTACCTTATAATTGATTTGTCTGTCCCAGATAACTTGAAAGCTTTAAAAGCAGGCCTGTTCTTACCCACCTCAACACCAACACTTCTATTGAACCAAAAAGGTTTTTCTTTACAACAACATTCTCCTTGCTTATAAGGGAAATATACTGATGTATATTTATTAAGCAGCATTTTAAAGACTTCCCATTTTTGTTCTGTGTTTAAAGGAGAAGGAAAGGAAAGGCTAAAACTATGTAAGCTTTATCAGAAAGGTTTATATAAATACGCCAATAAATCATCAGGTTAATTTTGCTCTGAGTCCCCTCTGAGTCCCCTGTCACATCATTTAATTTACTCATTTATGCATTTTCGGCATTTTTTTTGAGCAGTGGTTCCCTCCAACTGCAGAAGAAAGAAGATGGCTGCCCTGAACTCCCGTGGACTGAATCTACAGGAGGGGTACGTAAAAAAATAGGGCCATTTTCTGTCTTAGCAACCCCATTACCCCAGTCAATGTCTGGATAATTGAAGTCACCCATAGTAATAACTTGACCTAGTTGTGAAGCCTCTTCTATTTGTAAAAGTAGCTGGGCTTTATACTCGTCACTTACAGTATATGAAACTTATACGTTTCAATCTCTTTACATGCTCTTGATCCAATGTTGCTCAAGGAATCCAGGGAATGGTTGGTTGTCTATTTAGGTGATACATTTTACACCCTTATAAGAAAAATTGGACACTGATTTTGGAGTTTGTAAAACTGATATTGAGTTTAATCACTTACTGTGAACTAGACAGAAGTTTAGAGAGAAATAAACTTGAAAAGTTTGGGGTTTGCTGTTGGTGGAAACTATGTGCCATTGTTACATATATATATATATATATTGGGGCAACTTTATTTCCATGCCTCCAAATGGTTCATTTTAGCCTTATTTGTTACAGACAGAGATGCAAGGCAGCATAAAACAATTATATTGGAAAAAAATCCAATTAGCATGCCATTAAGACTGACTTTCAGAAAATGGAAGTCAATGCCTTATATCTGGGGACTTGGAGGAAAAAACATTAAGGTAAAACAATAGGTAAAAAAATTCTCTTAGTTGACCAGCCTCATTGTTTTTTTTTTTATGATACAATATCAGACTTCCAGATTGAAGATTTTTTATGATCTCTTATTTCTGCAAATAAAGAACATGCCCCAATACTATATGACAAGAATGCCATGTGTAAGTTTGTGTGAACTGAGTAAGGTTTACAATTTAAATATTACTTACACCCTACACAGTTGGTCTGGAGGTTTGTTAGTGAACCGAAGGTAATTGTAGACCGTGTCCAGATGTACCATAAATGTTCCTCCTATAACAATGTCTCCTGGACGACTCAGAAAACCACTGATACTCTCACTTTGCAGGCTGCATTCACTTTGTGGGTCTGAACAATTACACACTTGTATTAGTAATGTTGGGAAAACCCATGATACAGAGAAGAAAAAGAACCTGATTCTCCAGAACATCTCCTTTTCACAGATAATCTTCTGTAAAATTGTAGGTATTCGTCGTATCAACATTTTTTTCAGTGGAAATTGATGCTGTTCAGTTTGATATGACATTATGAAAGCTTGGCTTTCTGGCTTGGCTTTATACATTTTCTAGTAGGCCTAGGGGACTACATTTATTGAATTTGCTTAATTGTGACAGTTGCATGAGAAAGATGTAATTACTGCCAAATATCCTCTTTTCCATGTGACAAACATAGTCATTCCCAAAAGATAGATTCCCAGAATGTCGCAGCATTTTCCATAGGAAAGGGATGTAGAAGTTGGATATAAAGATATAGATTTCATATTTAAAATGATTGCAATCTCTCTAATTATTTATAATTTTTTTTTTATATAATTTGCGCTTTTTATTGATTTTTCAGGTTTCATATAGAAATTCAAGGTAGAGGAAGAAAGACAGAAGGAAGAGGTAGGGTAAGAACTGTGGGGGAGGGGGGGTGGCTGTTGAGTTTTTACTGTGGTAATGTTTGTCGGCCTTCACTGTGTCGGTATTTTTGATTGTTGATTTTTGGTTGTGTCTTCCTGGATGTAGATTTTCAGTTAAGTTTTCGGGTGAGTACCGTGTAGGGTTGTTTGTTGTTTCTATTTCCTTTTTTTCCATGCTTGGTAATTGCTTAAGTCTTTTGTTAGCTGGTTTGGGTTTGTTGTGGCGTGTCTTTCATATGATAGGTTGGAGTCTGTGAGTTTGATTAGGTGTTCTCTGTTTGGTGTTTCTGTGGTTTTCCAGTATCTTGGTATTAGTAAACGAGCTGTGGTAAGAATATGGAAAACTAGCTTCCTTTTTTCCTGGGTAATGTTCTTTATTCCATGATTCCTTAATGCCATTGCCGGTGTTAGTGGTAAAGGTGTTTCCAGACTCTCCGAGATTAGTTTTGAGATTTCTTTCCAAAAGGGGGTTAGTAGTTGGCAGCTCCACCATATGTGTAGCATGTTACCTATGGCTGAGCTGCTTCTCCAAAATTTGTCTGATGTATTTGGATACATTTTGTTAAGTAGTGAGGGTGTTTTGTACCATCTAAAAAGTTTTTTTTTGTTTTCTATGTGGTTAGTGCATTTTGTGTAATTGGATTCAATATTTGCTAACTGGGTCCATTGTGGTTTTGTGAATTCTATGTGTAGTTCTTGTTCCCATTTTTTAATATGCAATGGTTTTGTTTCACATAGGTCCATTGAAATGGCTTTGTAGACTTTAGATAGTCCTTGTTTTTCCCTGCTGTATTGAAGCAAATTAGCTCGAAAGGTGTTAGTTGTCTGGAAATGTTTTCTAAATGTGGGGTTAAAAAATTTCTTATTTGGAGGTATTTGTATAGGTCATACTTGGGGAGGCTGAATTCAGCTTGTAGATCCAAATATGTTCTCAGTCTGTTATTTGAAAGTAGTTGCTTGATTTTTGTTAGTCCAAGCATTTCCCAAGTTTTTAAAGATAGGTTAGGAATCTCTGTTTCTAGTATTTTTGTTGGGGCACTTTTCGCCGGAAATGTATGGATATGTTTGTTTGTTTTAATTTGGTTCCACACTCTTAATGCTGTAGTTGTGGTGTGGTATAGGTTCTTTGTAGAAAAAAGTGAGGCAAATTCTCCAGCAATCTTTTAACCTTTTCATTCGACTCCCGTCCAATGAAGTTAATTCGCAAGTAAATGTAGATGAATGAAAGGTAAACGCAGGTCTTTTGCTGCAACTTTCAAGTGCTTTATTAAGAACACGACATGTTTCGAGCTGTGCTCTTTTTCAAGTGGTATAGGTTCTTTGTTTTCGTAATTTGCAATGGCTTTTGGATCCACATTATTTGTTGTAAAGTTAATGGGTGTTTTTGTTCCTGTTCTATTTCTAGCCAGTGTTTGTGGTTTATAGGAAGGTTCCATATGGTTACTTGCTCTAGTATATAGGCTTTATAATAGTTTTCTATATTAGGGACTCCAAATCCTCCTTCTTGTTGCATTAGGTTTCGTTTAATCCTTAGATTCCCCCCGACCCCATATGAAGGTGTCTAGCTGTCTTTGTGTTTGTTGGAGGAAGGTTTTGGGTATTGTAATCGGGAGAGTCCTAAATAAGTATAGCAGTTTGGGCAATGACATCCTCTTAATTGAGGCTTTTCTGCCCAGCCAAGATATGTATAAAGGTTTCGATTTTCCAATTCCATTTGTATGTCCTTTAAGGCTTTTGGGAAGTTGCTGCTGTATGTTTTGGCCACTGTGCTGCCAAGTTCAGTTCCTAGGTCGGTGATGGTATCATGTGTCCACTGGGATGGGTACTTCTCTTGTAGTTCTTTCTTTTTTATTTTTGTGATGTTTAGTGGTAAGGCTTGAGTTTTGTTAACATTGAGTTTGTAGTATGAGATTTGGCTGTATTTTGTTAGTACTTGGGTTTCTTTCTGTAATGATTGTTTTGGGTTTGTGAGGGTTAGCATAATGTCATGTGCAAATAGCGCAAGTTTGTATTCTGACTGACCGCTTTTTATCCCTGTGATTTCTAGGAGGTTTCTGATTGTTATAGCTAATGGTTCCAATGTTCGGTTGAAGATTAAAGGAGATAATGGGCAGCCTTGTCTTGTTCCATTAGTGATTTGCAGGGGTTTTGATAGGAAACCCATGTTGTTGACTTGTGCTGTTGGTTTTGAGTACAGTGCTAGGATAGCATGAAGTATATTTCCTTGAAATCCAAATGCTTGTAATGTTTTTCTCATATATTCCCAGTGTACTCTATCAAAGGCCTTTTCGGCATCTAGGGCTAATAGGATTGCTGGGGTTTTTTGTTGTGCAACTTTTTCTATGAGAGATATAATTTTTCTGGTATTGTCTATTCCTTGTCTACCTAAGGCGAAGCCTGATTGGTCTTTGTGGATGATACTTGGTAATATCTCTTTTAGTCTATTTGCTAGGACTTTTGCATACCCTTTCTTTTTCCACAATGTTTGTTGGGGTTTTCCAAGAACTTGGTTGATGATTTGTAGCACTGTGTCATGCAGACTGCTCCCCTCTTGTTCTGGTATGTTCAGGGCCCAGGAAATTGAAGTAAAAGTTCAGTCCATAAAATCCATTTAATGGTCTTGGGTGGCTTGGGCATTCTGTGTGGGATATAGATAAATGTAAGAAGAACGTGTATGTTATTGTACCAGGTTTTGGGCAATGGCCTACTGACTGGTACTTTGTACCTCCATTAGTCTTACACAGGCTTGATTTGGGTAGTAGCAACTCTTTGTAAGGCACATTTAACATTGACTCATTTTCCAAAAATGAGCCTTTGCTGTGCTGTTGATGGAAGGTTTTGCCAAACTGTTTTCACAAACACAACTTGTTCTTTCATCAAAAGTAACTCAAAGCAACTGGACTTGCTGAGATATTTTAATGAAGATGTTTCACTGTTCATCCTAGCAGCTTCTTCAGTTCAATTTGGTGTAGGGGAGTTCTCGGCATATAGACTCTTCCAGCAATCCAACCACAACGGCACATTGTAACTCTTCAGAGAGGTGACATCTGAAATTCACAGTGGTGTTGATTCTGTGTAGTTACATTGATAAGATTACCAATGTGTCATGCAACTCCTAGAGTTGTTACTTGTGAGAGTTGCATGAATGGATGTTTCAAGAGTTTGGAAACCACCGGGGAACAGATGTGAGAACAGCACACAGGTGGTGTTGAAGGCCCCCACCTCTGTTCAGGGATGGTTTCTTCACCTTAACATGAATCGCCTCTTTCACACCTCTTTCAAACCAGCGGTCTTCTTTATCCAAAATTTGGACATTGCTATCTTCAAAAGAGTGTCCCTTGTCTTTTAGGTGTAGAAAAACAGCCGAGTCTTGCCCTGTAGAGTTCGCCCTCCTATGCTGATCCATTCGCTTATGGAGCAGTTGTTTTGTCTCCCCAATGTATAGATCAGTGCACTCGTCGCTACACTGGATTGCGTATACCACATTACTTTGTAATTTCTTTGAAACGTCTTCATTAAAATATCTCAGCAAGTCCAGTGGCTTTGAGTTACTTTTGATAAATATACCTTGACCTGGATGAATGAGTTAACTCGATCTTTCAAATAACTTGGGCTCCAGCAGTTCTAAATAATGAATGAAACTCTTCACTTATGGAATACCTTCACAATCTCTTTGGTGCTGATACGATGATATAGACATCAATCACTTACAGGTAATTTACTGCTTTCATTCTTTAGATGTTACTCAGCAATCTCAGCTGTAATGTTCACCCAAGAGGTAGCCTTGAGTGAAACAATCTCCAGTGCTAGGCAAGGCTCACAATGGTATATTACTCCAGGAATCTGTCTATTCCTGTGCCTGACCACTTGAGTCTCTTATACTGATGGCCATGAAACCACAGGTTAGTAACCCAACTGGTCTCCTCCTCTGACTGCTCAACTAACAACCCTGATCGTGCCTCTCACTCCTAGTTTGAGCTATTCCTTCTGGAGCCTACATGTGTTCCAGGCTCTACAGCACCACCTCATCCAATAAATGGGAACCAAAAGAGGCCTAGTACATGCAGACTTCCCTTTTAACAACTAGGGAATCCTGAACAGTTACTGAACTGCCAGGAAAGTACTTTAAACCAGGAATGGTAAACATCTTTCCTTTCCAACTAAAATTCAGGACCAAATCTAGTTGACCAAAGTCTTCCAAAGGGACTATATCAAATAAATAATCTTTATTCTTACCCCCTACTGCATGATAAGTGTTAATTCTACCTGCATTTAGGAAAGAAACATGTGGAGCGGATGGCTTACAAAAAATAATATGAGCAAATAACTACTCTGTCAGCTGCATTCTCCCGATCTCCCTGTTCCTCTGTTTCCATTGCTCTTTAGACTTCATTGGTTACCCACAACCTGAAAATAGTCTTCTGGAATTTGGGATGGTTTTTGCTCTCTATATTGTCTGTGTTTTGGCCAAAACTATCACTGTTGTCATTGCCTTTTACCAACCAACCAAGCAACCAAATCAGGCAGCAGGTTATGAAAGTGGATAGGGGTGAAAGTGTCTTCTCTACTGATTTTTTGTTGTGGTTTAATTCAGCTCTTTATTTATGTGATTTGTTTGATCTTTTTTTCCAATCATTCCATGATCTTGACATGGGCACAAAGCCTGGGCTCATCATAGTAAACTGTAATAAAGATCACCAATAGCTTTCTGGTGCATGCTGGGATATCTTGACCTCCTGGCAACCATACTTGTTATTATTGCTTTCCTCGCCAGATGCCTCCTCCACAGCTTTAATAAAGCCAAATATATCACATTCAGTATGTTGGCTTTCCTCAGTGTCTGGGTGTCCTTTATCCTGGCCTATCCCAGTGCACGAGGCATGTATACTGTGGCAATGTAGAACTTTGCCATTCTATCCTCCAGCTGGGCCCTGATCACCTGCATTTTTCTGTCCAAATGCTTCATTATATTGTTCCGACCCAACTTGAACTCCAGAGCATATCTAATGGGGAAAAAAATAATCTGATAAATGCAAGCCATGTAGTCTGTGTTTTGGCAATATATGTAATGTATGTAATTATTACGGGATGCATTTGAGAATAATCTGTACTGAATTATCCAGTAGAGAAAGCGAAACACGTGATCTACAAATTTGGCAAACTAAAAAAATTAAACCTTTTCAGAAGTTCCTTACTCAATAAATGACAATCTATAATATATATATATATTATAGATATTATATATTATATGCCTTTAACTCACCTTATGTCCCTGACCCTTTACACCATTCTACTCCTGTGTGGCTATGTGTTATTGCTCTATAGCATATCATAGGCATAAAAGAAAGAGAGAATTTATAGATTATTATATACAATAAATCTTTTTAATGTAGATGGTTACATGATCACTTGTATACCATTGCAATGGAGGATATACATCAGGCGGCCCCACCTTTATCTTACTCGCGAACAACATTCAAATATAAAAATAAGTTGGAGAGCAACACAAACATGCAAAACAAACACAAACATGGGGATGCAAAATATGGGCTATTGGTAACCCCTATGTGGACTGGCAGCCTGCAGGAGACACTGTTTGGCAGTACTCCTGGTTTTTATGCAACCAAAATAGCTATTGGACAAACTGATGCATAAGGCATGTGACCCTCTATAGCAGGGCTACCCAGCCCTCTTGTGAGCCATGGGGGTGCCAAATAAGGGCTGTGATTGGCTATTCGGTAGCCCCTATGTAGACTGGCAGCTTACAGGAGGCTCTGTTTGGCAGTACACCTGTTTTTTACACCTCAAAAACATGATTCCAAACCTCACATTCAAAAATAAGCACCTGCTTTGAGGGCACTGGGAGCAATATTCAAGGGGCTGGTGTGAAATTGGTTGCTCTCAAGCTACTAGGTGGGTATCACTGGTCTGTAGAAATGTATTTACAGTAAGTACAAATGGAGGATACCAGCTTATCTGGTAAAGGAAAGTGTTCCATTCAGTGAGTTAGTGTAGTTAGTTGTGTTATCATAGGGTCCACAGAGAAGTCCCCTGAAGGAGAAAGGCGACTTGGGGTGGACTGGATATAACCCTCGACCTTCAGTTGAAGGGAATGTTCTACTTATCATAGCATTTATGTATGTACTGATTGGTCCACATTGAAATGTACACTGAAATCTTATTGGACTCCGTTGTGGACAGTGATCTTTAATAAATAAGTTCTATGATTAAATTATAAGAACCCCTGGCATCCAATTATTCTGTATTGCATGTAGTTACAGTTGCTCTACTCCCTGCCTCCACACCATTGCAAGGGTCCACACCTGAGTTTCTTGAGTATTATCCGAAACATTTATTGTGCAAAAGGTACAGATCGGGAGTAAAGGTGCCGCTCTATTTAGTATTAAGTTAAGTATTTCCTTGTCCTTGAATAATTTTCAAAGATTTTGTTCTGCATCAAATTGAGCTTCAGTGTATAATTACTTTGTGTGTATTAGAAATATATCACTTGGTGGAACATTCTCATCTGGGAGCCACTGTGCTGGTCAAGCTGAGTTGTTGGGTAATTAAACAGCCTTAATCTTCATGTCCCCACAGGCCTATTTAAATTTTTTAGCTGTGCTGTATAAAGGCAGCTAAGGAATCTCATTTTGGTCTTTCCAATAATGAGAGTTACAGAGTTAGTGTGTCACCATGGCCCAATGAGAAAGAGATTTTGGTCCACCATAGAGATGATTCTTTGTAACAGATGGATCTACCACAGACTCAGTTGGTTTCTCTTCTCAACAGCATGGATTTTCTCTATATTAGCTATAGGAGTATGTGAACGCTTACTTTCCAGTTGTAACCTGCCCAGTAAGAGCATAAATGGCTATATGAGCCACCCAGGAGATATTGTTATAGGTGGAACATTCATGATTCATTTGGAAAAAGTCTTTATTGACCTTGATTTCACAACTAAACCCTCAGAGCTGCAGTGTCAATTGTGAGTAATATTGATAGTGTTTGTATACATTACCATATACATTATATTTCATCTAAGGTCCCCAGCCTACCTATTGGTTTACCCATTGAAATGAGGCATAGAATGAGTTTCCAAGTCTCCAATGAGTAGTAGCTAAATCAGTGCCACAATGGAAATGAATGCAGGAACACTGAGTTGAACACTTCTAATATAATTGATTTCACCTATGGCAGAGGTTCTCCTAAAGTAGTCAGGGTGGAGGAGCAGATTAAAAATAAAGAGTTGGTCTCCATATAAATATAGCAAAAAAAACACCTCAGCACTAGTACTTGTTATGCTTAAAACACATTTCAAGTATATTATTCTCTCGGGACCTTTAGAATATACGTAGCAATCCTCTCTGATATATTTATTCAAGGATGTAATAATTGTGAAACCAGCTATCTATTTTTGCTTTTATTGATTTAGCTTTACTTTTAATTTTTACTTTTCTTCTATTTTATTCCTTTGTAATGTGACAACTTTTTGGAAAACTGAAAATTTTCAACAGAAAATATAGAGTTGCATTTCAGGTAGAAGTTATCTGCTTAACTGCATAGGGATGGCGACCTGTGCTATAGGGCAACCAGGAGTGTAATTGATGTGAAGATGTTGATGCTGTAAATATTGTTGGAACTGCGGCTGCTAACAGTTATTTTCAATTGATAAGTGGGCTTGACCAACCTGTTGGACCATAACATAACTTGAAGCGACAGCCCATGTTATTATTTGCCCAGGCTGTTGTTTATTGTCTGAGAATATGTAGTCTCCAGTTTGAGAGATGTAGAAACTCACTTATCCTAGTTATGGGAGGGATACTCAGGAAAATATAAAAAAAATGTTACCTATGTTTCTTGAAATATTGAAATATTGAGCAGATGCAGTTGAACAGAGATTTCCATTTTCAGTTGAACTTCATAAACACTTGTACCTTTCCAGGTTAGACCTCAATGCAAGCGTGTTGAAAAATGCTATGGAATATTTTTTATAAAATCTATCCTTTTACCCTTTTATTCTGTGGTTCCTTTGTAGATTTGCCACAGAGTATTACCAGAGCATGCGGGCCCTCATATTTGCTGTGGAGGAAATTAATGCGAATCCAGAACTCCTACCTAACATTACACTGGGCTACCAGGTTTTTGACACTTGCTTTACATTACGGAAAGCAGCAGAAGGGACTCTTTCAGTACTCTCAGGGGGGAAGGAAATTTCTCCAAATTTTAACTGCCTTAACGAAGCACCTCTTGCTGGTATCATTGGTGACTCTTGGACAACAACATCAATTCTTATGGCCCAAATCTTGGGACTGTACCGGTACCCACAGGTAAATTAATATGTCTAAATTAAAAAAAAGATGTTCTAGTTTCTAAACTTCTAAATGCCCCCCTTTTTTTTTTATAAACACAGGAAAATGTAAATGTCTGCCTACAGAACCATGACTCTTTTGGATCTGGCTTTTTGATGCCAAAAATATGAAAAAGTTGCAGAAAAAAAGTGACTTTTCCAGGATGTGTTATGTGACAAAACTGCAACAATTCTGAATCCAAAAATACTCCAGCTAAAACCTGTCAAAATAATGTAGACATCAATGGCAGATGTCCCTTTTATAATCAGAAGATCTTTCTTTGATTCATGGTTTTAGATTTTTTTGGGTGTTTTTGACGCTGGCTTTTGTCTGAAAATACAAAAAAAAGTCATAGTTATTGTGCAACAAAAAAAATTGCAGTTTTCTTGACTTTTCTGTGGCTTTTCCCATTTGTGCTTTTTCAGTTCGTATTTTATAATAAATATAATGACATTCGTGGTTTTAGAAAAAGTGAGTTTACCTGTGGATTAAGTAACACAGTACTGTTGATATATATTAGTATATGATATAAATGAAGTATGTTAATTCAGCACATTATAGATCAGATTAAACATTTGAATGCCATAGAGATCATTTTTACATTTGAAATGGAAGAACAAACTCGAATCTTAAGGTTTTGTGTGTTGATCTTCTACAGATCAGTTATTTTGCAACTAACCCCATTCTCAGTGAAAGGAACCTATTTCCTTCATTCTTCCGTACCATACCCAGTGACGAATTTCAAATGAGAGGCCTGGCGCAGCTTATCTCACATTTTGGATGGACCTGGGTTGGACTCCTGGTCACTGATAATGACTATGGTCAATATGGACTTCAGATTGTTAAGCAGGAGTTAATCAATGGTGGAGCCTGTGTGGCATTTTCTGAAAATATTTTGACTGGTAAACCCAATAGAAATGCTCCTCACCTTGCCCATATTGTTAAAAAATCTACTGTTAAGGTGGTGGTTATGATAACTGCTGATATTGATTTTGTCACTGTTATAGAAGAGATGTTGAGACAGAATGTGACAGGAATAACCTGGATAGCTAGTGAAGCTATGTCAACTTCAAGTTTACTCTCTAATAAATATTTAAAAAGCATTATTTTGGGCACCATTGGCTTTGCAATTCACCGTGGGAAGATGCCGAAATTTGCTGAATATCTCAACAGCCTCAGTCCTTCAAAAAATGGTAATGATGCATTTATTGGTGAATACTGGGAGCAGATCTTCTCTTGTAAATGGCCCAACAAGGAGAATATAAATATTGGTACAGAGAACATAATAACAAAAGCATGTACAGGAAGGGAAAATCTTGGGAACCTGCTGACTGAAGAGTATCATAGAGTATCTCTCAAAGTATACACAGCTGTATATGCATTGGCTTGGGCCTTACACAGTTTGCAAAACTGTGCTCCTGGCAATGGATCATTCCAACATGGGAACTGTGCCAATATCTCATCATTTCACCCGTGGCAGGTTAGAGAATAATGTTTTAATCTGTTAATATAATTTATTTAACTGCTTGTATTGAAAATACTTGAATTGTTTGTGGTTAAACCTTTCAGCTTCTCCACTATATTAACAATGTAAGATTCAAGGCCCAAGATGGAAGCCAAGTATTTTTTGATGCAAGAGGAAACCCCCCTCCAATATATGACATTGTCAATTGGTGTGCAAGAGACAAGGACATCCTTGAGCCAGTTACAGTTGGAAGTTATGATTTAAATGCCCCTGATGGAGAAACTTTGAATATAGATACTTTTGGAATTACATGGAATACAAATGACACACAGGTATGAGGAGAGTGAATTCAGTTGACATGCCTCTCCTTTAAATATCTTTTTATTTTATCTGTTCTATAGCTTTTTTTTAAATTGGCCTATTTTTCACATTGTCAAGGGTTATTCATGTTTTGTCCATTCTCAAATCAAAGCTATGTACCTACCAGACTAAACCGGCTCTTTTTCTATGACAACACATAGTAGTCAAAATAAATTAACTCGTTGATTTTCCTTGAGGCTTTTCACATGGGATTTGTGGACCTCAAATCTGTCTGGTTCAAACAAACAACAAGGGAACTGTAATCACTTCACTAGGACTCTCCACTTCAGAAAGTAGACCTGGGTTGGCAACCAGAGGTTTTCCACCTCTCTGTAAACTTCAACTCTCATTCTACCGGCAAAATCTTTTTGAGGAGAGGGGTGGTATGGGATTTGCATTGCAGACACAACTTGCGAGTCTGCAATCCCAGACTTTACCTGCATTTCAGTCCTTTCCACCTCAAGGCCTCTCATGCTTTTCCTATTGAATCCCAGGTTCTCCCTCATTTGAAAACTCACTAGGGAAATTGTATTTAGGCATTCAGGTATTTGTGAGCCTTTTTGCTATTTATACTGTATAAAAATAGTAGAAAAATGTTAATAAATTCAATTATATTTATATGCTATGTATATGCTATTTATAAATCAATGGCAGCTTCTCTTTTTTCATACAGTGGGCAAAGTGGCCACATAAGCACCATTACTGGTAGAACCCTGTGCTACAATTATCTAATCCCCCAGTGGACTGATATCAATAGAAATGTTTATTCACCTAGAAATGAATTATCACTAATGTCAATATTTGTATTATAAAATGAATTAATCGAACAAAACCAGGAGAACTTTCAGAAAAGTAAAAACAAAAAAGTTAAAACACCACCACAAAATTAAGTATAGTCAAGTGTAAATATATTTATTTGCTGTATCTTATGAGTGTGTCCCAAAACTCACGTAACTGACAGGAGTCAAGAGCATAAATGATGGAGAGCTACTGGGGACATCTTCAGAGGCACATATCTTCACAGCAAGAGAAAAGAAGCAGGGCTGACAGGCACTCAATACGGATCCACAGGACCTAAGGAATTTTGATAAAAGTTTACTTTATTTACACAAAATGAAAAATAAAAATGCATCTCTATCCACCCTAGGCATTTCGCACCCCTCCAGGGTGCTTAGTCATGGGCTCATGCCAAATGCATAGGGTTCCCAAAATTGTGCTAGAGCTATTAAATAGTGCACAAAAAACTAAATATAGTACAATAGGTCTGCATATCAATAAACACCATAAAACTATCCTGTTGGATTTATTTCATGTTTAAATAGTTTGTAGTAGCCTAATGGCATGGAGATACTAACTACAGAAAGATCCCCAGGTCCTGTGCATTCCAGATAATAGTTCCTATACCTGTACAAAGTGCCAAGTTCTACTGTATATCTTGAACAGTCAACAGGTAGTGGAACAGCTTGGTGACACTAATACAGTTTTAGGGGAAATTTTCAGTAAATAAGGACAGAAGATATCTTTTAAAGGGAGATTCCTTCAATTTTATAGCTATGTCTAATGCAAAGACAAATACTTGCTCTCAACTCCATATGTGGTAATAAAATTCTAGCAAGAGGACTATAACTCAATGAGTCCTATCACAATGGCACTGAATGTTTTGTAAAGGATCCCTGACAGTTTGTTATACCTAATACAATGCTGATAGAATCATTTCAGGAAATGCCATGGGCAGTGCAGATTATTATAGATTTAAAAAGTCCTTTTTTTGAAATTCTTGTATAAATTATAAAGTGGGACTTTTTAAATATAATAATAACGTGGCATTTTTACCTTGATTTATAAGACGATAGAAGGAATGTTCTTGAAAGGTCTACATAACAAGAGAATATTATTTTCTCCAGAAAAAACAAACAATAGATATAGAAGCAGATATAGAAGCAGTTTTTCTTTTAAGAGTGTTTCAATGTGTATGTTTTAAGTGTGCTTCCATTTTCAAATATACTGTTGTGTATATGGTTGCCACCTGTCCGGTTTTCACCTAGACAGCCCGGGTTGTGGAAGGGCTGTCTGGGTAAACACTGCCTGTCCAGATTTCCAAATTAGGAAGTCTGGAGAGGACATTGAAGTTAATGGCACAGTGAGCTAATCACTTATTGACACATCACAACCCCGCCCCTGACGTCACCTGCTCTCCAGGTCCTACATCACGCATCCCTTCCAGGATTGAGCAAAGAAAAAGGTGTCAACCATAGTTGAGTAATCAGATGTTGCAGATTGCATATGTAGGTAGCAAATGTTATTATGAATAGTGATGAGCTAAATTTTGCGAAAAACTCTCATAGACTCCAATGTAAAAATGTTGTGTGGTCACTGTGATAAAACGCTGATTGACATTAATGTGATTTGCATATTTTTGCCATTTAGCCAGTGTCTTAACTAGAGAGCACCGACTCCCATCCTCCATCCAACCTAGGCCCACCATCAGAGGGGGACAGGGGGGACAAGTGTCCCGGGCCCGGCAGTGCTGCAATTTTCAAAAGAGCTGCCCCCCCCTTACGAGTGCAGAAGCTTTTGCTCGTAAGGAAGTCTTGAGGCAGAATGCGGAAGTGCCGAACATATACGAAGTCTTGAAGAGGCGGAAAGACCCGAAGTCCTGAAAGGAGCCGACACTGAAGTCCTGAAGCGGCGAAAAGAACCGAAGTCACAAAAATAGCTATAACTGAAGTCCTGAAGCCATGAGTTCAATTCTACTGACCCCAATGTGTTTTTTTTTTAATCCCCTGGCCTCCAATTTTTTATTTTAATACTCTATAGGCCCCTGCCACCAATTTTTCTCAATTCTCTCTAATTTCAATAGGAAACTATGTAATGCGCAACTCTATGATGTAATAGATTATAATATATAATAATAATATATATCATACCATACTGAAATAGTAATATCATATTCCCAAATTTTGTATCTGTAATTTATCTGATATTTCATTATAAACCCATCCAAACTTTAGGTTCCTGTATCCAAGTGCAGCCCAAGTTGTACCCCTGGATCTAGGAAGGTGATAAAACCAGGGAAACCCCTTTGTTGCTATGAGTGCACTCGGTGTCCCCAGGGACAGATCTCAAATCAAACAGGTATTTTATTATTTACTGTTATTTCATAATACACATCACTTTATACAGTATTTGAAAATTGATTAGAACATACCTCTCCAGATGCTGTGGAATGTCAACCATGTTCCTGGGACACATGGCCCAATCTACAAAGAACTAAATGTATACCAAGAACCACAGAGTTCCTTTCTTATGAAACTCCTTTGGGTTTTAGCTTGACAATTATTGCCACCTTCTCATCACTGGTTCCACTGGTTATTTTGCGAGTTTTTATGTATTATAAAAAAACACCAATTGTCCGAGCCAACAACTATTCCTTAAGCTGTCTTCTCCTGCTTTCCCTGTTCCTCTGTTTTCTTTGCTCTTTAGGGTTCATTGGTTACCCACAAGCTGAAATGTGTCTTCTGCGCCAGGTGGCATTTGGGATGGTTTTTGCTCTTTGTATCTCCTGTGTTCTGGCCAAAACCATCACTGTTGTCATTGCCTTTAATGCAACCAAACCAGGAAGCAGGTTAAGACAGTGGACAGGGGTGAAAGTGCCTTATTCCCTCATTTTGTGTTGTTCTTTAATTCAGCTCTTTACTTGTGTGATTTGGTTGCTCTTTTTCCAACCATTCCATGAACTTGACATAGACACCAAACCTGGAATTATCATAGTAAATTGTAATGAAGGATCGCCAACTGCTTTCTGGTGCATGCTGGGATACCTTGGCCTCCTGGCCACCATAAGTTTCATCATTGCTTTCCTGGCCAGACACCTCCCCGACAGCTTTAACGAAGCCAAATATATCACATTCAGTATGCTGGCTTTCCTCACTGTCTGGTTGTCCTTTATCCCCGCCTATTTCAGTGCACAGGGCATGTATACTGTGGCAATGGAGATCTTTGCCATTCTATCCTCCAGCTGGGCCCTGATTGTCTGTATTTTTCTGTCCAAGTGCTTCATCTTATTGTTCAGACCCAACTTGAACTCCAGAGAAAATCTAATGGGGAAAGGGAGATTCTACAGATAAAGAATTCAGATGTCTTTTGTGATACCAATTTTGTGTAATGTTAAACGCATTTTCTTGAAGATCACTGCAAAGGGTTGGGTTTTGGTAAATCTATATACATTTACTGTTGTATTATTAGGTATGCATTTGAGAATAATCTGCAAAAACTACCAAATTATTCATCTGAGAAAGAGAATAACAAGTGATCTGCAAAATTTGTAAACATTTAAAAATAAAGAAAATCTTTTCAGAAATTCACTGCAGAATGATCAATAAATGACAAGGTATTTCATATATTTGTGTAGAAATACATTAAATACATTCTTATTTCCATTATGCTTTATGTGTAAATGATGTGTTTAATAAAAAATAGTTTTAAAGTTGTTTTATGGACCTGTTTCTACAGTAGTATGTGTGGTAACATAACTCCAGTAATTAACAGGAGTATTTTGGGGCCACCAGAAAACCTAATCCTCAGGGCCTGCCAATAACTGGAGAATCTTGGGGCTACCACAAACCCAGATATTTAATGCTTCCATTAACTGGAGTATGCAAATATTCAAGGCCTTTGAATAACTGGAGTATATCAGAGTCACCAAATAACTTGATTTATGGCCTACCAATAACTGGAGTATATGACTTCTACAGAACTTAATGTTCAGGGCTTATCAAAAATTTGAGTTTCTTTCACCAATCACAGGACGTAATGTCTGTGAGTGAAATCTGAGGGACAGGGGAAGAGCTTGGAGGAAATATAATGAGTTCTGTTAGATAGATTCATCTTCAGGTGGTGCTGAGACATCCAGGAGGAGACAGCAGAATGGAAGTCTGTAGAGTTAGTAGTAGACAAGTAGAATTGGGTGTCATCGTCATAAAGGTGATTCTGAAGTCCAAACAACTGAATACATTTTCCTAGTGAAGTACTCTAGAGTGACAACAGCAGATGGCCTAAGGCAGAGCTTAGGCAAATCTAACAGAGAGAGGGAATATGGTAGAAGTAGAGTTAGAGAAGGCAACTTTAAAGTAATGATCAGAAAGATAAGATGAAAGAGCCAGTTGAGTATAGAATGTTAGGAGGAGTGGGTGGTTAACTGTGTCAAAGGCTGCAGAGAGACCTCGAAGGATTAATATGGAATAATTACCTTTAGACTTTTTGCCAGGAGAAGATCATAGGTTACTTTGGTGAGTGCAGTTTCGGTTGAATGTGTTCGGTTGAGAAGGGAGGGAGATGCTAGACCAAGCAATTGTAAAGAAGCCTTTCCAGAAATTTGGATGGGAAGGGAAGAGGAGAAACCGAGCTACAATTGGCTGGAGAGCTGGGATTAACTGAAGGTTTTTTAATATAGGAGTGATTAGTGCTTTCTTGTATAAAGATCGGAAAGTACCAGTAGAGAATGAACAGTTGAATAGGTGGGTAAGTGCAGGAGAGAGATTTGATAATGGAGGTGAGAGGCTATGGGGTCATGGGAGCTGATTATGGAGTTTGAGGCTAGACGTTTGCTAACTTCATCTATTATTGTGGGGGGTGAAGGAGTGCAACGTGGATGTGAGTGGACTGCAACTTAAGTTACTTAAACAATTGCAACAATTCTGGGTGAAATATAACTATATTCATTAACCCTGATTGGGGCCAGTTGACCTGTTCAGATGAAAAGAAACAATTTGGATGATGGAAATACAGAAATAATAAAATTAATAGATGTGGATCACATAGAGCCCACTACTAGGAAGGGAGATATCAATAAAAAATTACTTCAATGTGAAGCTCAATGGATATATTGGCTCAAAAACAAAGCCCCATATGGTTTAAATGAAGGCTTTACCTTTACACCATTTCTGTAAGACTAAAAATGCTTTAACACTATGGAAACTTTTTTTCTCAATTGTCCTCTGCTCTAAATTTAATAGCTGCTAGGCAATCTGAAACTGTGATCTGGAATTTATTGTTATACGCCATGCAAAAAGTAATATATTAATAGTATTGGACTCATTTACAAACATAGTTTCCCATAGAATTAGCATGGCTTTATGAAGGATGGATCAGGTCAAACTAGTTTGAATTGCTTTTTATGATGAGGTAACTCAGACGTCGGACAGAGGGGGTGCAGTAGTTAGACAATGGGGTGCAATAAATGAGATCTATTTGGATTTTGCCAAAGTGTTTAATACATTGCCACATAAACAAGTGTTTTCTCTACTAAGGGCTATTGAGTTGGTAAATGTAGTTTGGACATGGTTAGGAGATTGCCTAAAATGTTGGGTATGGAGGGTGTTAATGGCACATTCTCATTTTCTTTGTGGGTTCTGTATTGGTCCCACACATAATTTGTTGATTGATGACTTGTGGAGGGTAATGTACCAGTGTTTGCAGATGACACAAAACTTTCAGCCCAATTAATTTCATTCAGGATGTGGCACTTGCAACAGGATCTTGACTAACTGGCAATCTGGGCTGCTAAATTGCAGCTGAGATTAAATGTGGATAAATGTATAAAGTTATGCATGTTGGGTTGAAAAATATGCAGCCACATAAATGAAATTAATTGAGGTAAATGTTTGATGTAGAAGGACCTGGGGATACTTGTAGGTAATTAACTTGGCTGTAGCAAGCAATGCTAGCCAGTAGAAGGAAGTGTAAACAAGGTTTTGAGCTATTGGTAATAGACAATTGTAAGAGATGTAGCATCAACCAGCACCTTTATACAAATAAATATACATGCACATATTATGGACAAGTTGGTTTTTAAAGAGGTTGTTCACCTTTAATTAACTTTTAGTATAACGTAGAGAGTAATGTTCTGTTTGACAATGATGGTGACCACGTAATACTAATGCAATGCATTAATGGCCTTTATTTTCAGTTTTTATATAAGCATTTGTTCCCTGAGGTTTGTCCAGGGCTGATAGCTCTCCCCAGGTCCTTGATACAACATGAACAAACTCCTTATTTTTAATCCTGTTCACCTGGGTAGTCCTTGTAGCTACCCAGTAGGAATGCTTCTTGGTGGGGTGGTTATATCTATTAGGGATCATCCAGACGAGAAGATTCAAGGAGATTCAAGGAGATTCGTCGCCTGATGACAAAACGCCACGTCTTTGAGGCGACTAATCTCCTTGAATGGCTTGCTCATATCTTGCACCCGCTAGCGCTAAAGTCGCCTTCACCTATTCACATGCGGCGATGCGATTTTCAAAGTCGCTCAAAATTGCTAAAGCATTTGATAATGTGCCACACAGAAGGTTACTGGTTAAATTAAGGAATGTTGGCCTGGAACACAGTATTTGT
>CM044436.1:123760070-123772904 GCA_024363595.1 Xenopus borealis | reverse complement strand
GGGACTTGTTGCAAGGAACCTTGGGTTGTAGCTGTAGAATGGCAGGGACTTGTTGCAAGGCTTCTACACAAGCAGTTCAGAGTTGCATGGACTGGACTATCTGGTTCTTGTTTGCCCCCTTGCATGTAAAAATGTTGCAGGAGATCAGTAAACAGGTAATATGGGAATTAACTACTTCTTATATGAAATGACTAGTTTATATCCCTATACTGGATCTGTCAGGTAATTTTCTGATACAGATGATCCCTGTACTGTTAGAGAAGGTCCTTATATAGGATAGGAATTAGCTTGTTCATATATAAATGGACTAGTTCCTATCCCTTTACTGGACCTCATATGAAGTACCAGTAAAACAGCTGAACACAGGATGATGGATTTCACACATTTTATATATGAATAATTAAGTACTATCTCTAAAAATATGTGATTTAATGAGTTGCAAATTAGTATCTATTTAACATACCAAAAGGTTAATATAATGTCAGGGCCTTTACAAGAATTGGAAATAACCAGCTCTATTAGATCAGACTAGATTCTATGCTTATTTGGGACCTTACTTTGCAGGTCCTTGTACTGGATAACATTTAGCTTTGTCAGTATAGAATGGACTAATTCCTATCCTGGTATCTCACCACTAGAGGCTTTAGGTCCTTTCTAGGGATAGGAATTAGCTCACTCTTATGTGAATCGGCTATTTCCTACCCACTTGAGGGATGGTCCTTTCTGAGGATGGGAACTAGTCGCAACCGTGGGGGAAGGGGCCAAAGACCGTATCGCTCTTGTAAGGCCTCCTCCATATCGGAAGCGCAGCCATGTTGGGACACCTGCACCCTACAAACAACTTCTCATTCTGGAAGGAGCAGCAGCGCCATGTTTGTATGCCCGGAAGCCGGCCATGTTAGTACTCCGGCCTGATGGCCTCATGCAGCTGTATATCCGCTACGTGTCCCACGTGCCCCCTCTTAGCCGACGGCCATGTTAGAATACGAGGCTGATGTTAGCAATTGCTGTGTTGCCATAGCGTCCTTGTGGGGGGAATACTACGGAATTTGTGCTTCGTATAGCTGAGTGAGGGACAGAGTGCGAGGGAAAGATTGTGAGTGAGGGACAAAAGGAAATTTACTTACCTGGTAAATGTTTTTTGCATAGGCCCGTACTGTCAGTGCAGGACGTATGGGGTTAAGTTCTCCTCTCTGGAGGCAGGACAAACAAATAACAGATTTTAGACTCCTCCTCTCTCCAGTTGGTTGTAAAGTATGTGAAGGAGAGACCTAGACTACATAGAACTGTCTAATCTAAGGTACGGCAGCAACCGGCATCCACACACAAGGGCGGGATGTTGCACTGACAGTACGGGCCTATGCAAAAGACATTTACCAGGTAAGTAAATTTCCTTTTATGCATACGGCCCTACCTGTCAGTGCAGGACATGGGGATGTCCCAAAGTCGTCCAAAAAAAAAGGGTCGGGAAAAAATCAACTGTGTGTAACCATGAATATAAAAAATTCTATCAGGAAGCTAGATGTGTGCGACTGCTGCTTGTAGCACCTTCCTGCCAAACTCAGATTGTTGAGTCTGGAAAACATCAAACTTGTAAAATTTGGAAAAGGTATGAGGTGATGCCCAGGTGGCTGCTTGATTTATGGTTTCTAAGGAAATCTCTTGTTGGTACGCCCATGAGGTACTAACTTTCCTTGTGGAATGAGCTGTAAGTGGTAAGGGAGGATCCATTCCTGCCTTGGTGTAAGCTGTGAAAATCACCTCTACTATCCATCTATAGTTCTCTTGGAAGCAGGAGATCCAACCTTTTGACCTCCGAATAAAACAAATAGAGCATCGGAGTGTCTAATGGCCTGAGTTTTTTGCACGTAAATCTTTAGGGCCCTAACTGGATCTAAGACACTGACCAAACTGTCTGAAGCCTGAGATTGTAGAACTGGAATTACAATTTCTTGGTTCAAGTGAAAAGCAGATACTACTTTTGGTAGAAATTGTGGATTGGTACGTAGTGCTGCCTTACCAGATTGGAATTTGAGCCATGGAGCTCTGCAGGAGCGAAGAACTTGAGTTCTATTGAATCTATAGGCTCAAAAGGGGGTGCCTGTAATGCTTGTAGCACAATGTTGAGGTCCCAAGGCGGAACTGGTGGTTTGAGTCTCTTTAGACCTTTGAAAAATAATTGCACCTCAGGTAGAACCGCCCACTGTCTTCGAAACCGTGCTGCCAGGGCCGATTTCTCTGCTTTGAGAGAAGTAGCACTTAACTCTAGTTCAAAACCTGATTGTAAAAATTGTAGAATCTGTGGAGAACTACAATCCTTCCATGACAAATCTTGAGTCACACCAAGAAAAAAATATTTCCCAGATACAGTGATAAGTTTGATATGTACAAGATGCAGTCACTTGGATTTGTGAGTTAAATGCATCGTGATTTATCTCATTTATCCCACTTAGCACAGAATATTGTGTCACAGCATCCCATCCAATTAAAGAGTTCACCATTGAAAACAATGGAGCTTTGGTATGCTAATGAAAAGGTTAAATGCATTAAATGAGTTAAGATGACTTTAGATAACACAGTTTCTTCAATTAGCCCTGAGTCACGACGCATTTAACGTACAAATCCAAGTGAATGCATCTGTAGATAGGCTTCTTGCTGCTAATAGCGTCTTAATCACATTTGGTTTGAAACCCTTCTGTTCCCAGATCTTGGATTCAATAGAAAAGCCGTTAGGTTGAGCTTGTGTACGTCTGGATAGCAAGATGGACCCTGAGTTAGAAGGTCCTGCGATAGTGGTAGTTGGATTGGTTGATCCGCTAACATCGTCATAATGTCTGCAAACCAAGTTCTTGCCGGCCATGCTGGAGCTATGAGTATAGTTGGAACTTGTTCTTGCCTGATCTTGGTGAGTGTTCTCTGTAAGATTGGTAATGGAGGGAATGCATACGCCATTTTGCTTGTTGAGATATGCAACCGCTGTTCTGTTGTCTGACTGAATACGAATGCGAGCACCTTGGAGATGTGCTGACCAATGTAGGAGGGCATTTAAAATTGCACGTATCTCTAGTATATTGATATGCATTTTCTGTTCTTGACAGTTCCAGAGACCTTGACAACTGAGATGTTTCCATGTCGCACCCCAACCTGACAGACTCGAGTCTGTGGATATTACCAATGGATGTGAGAGTCTCCAAGATTTTCCTCTGGATAGGTTGCCCTTTTGAGACCTCCACTGGAGACTGTTGTGTACTGTGGCAGGTATGATTATTACCTGAGAGAGATCCTGGTGATCCTTGTTCCACATTCTCAACAATGCCCGTTGTAGCGGGCACATGTGCAATTTTGCAAATGGTACCACATCTATGCTTGATGCCATGAGCCCCAGGAGTTGGAGAATGCTGAAGACGTTTCGCTGAAAAAAGATGTCACTAGAGACTGAATTTTGGCAATCTTCTCTTCTGGCAGAAATAGGCGTTGTTTTTGAGAATCTACTATCATTCCTAGAAATGGTAGAACTTGTTTGGGTGTTAGAATACATTTCTGATTGATTATCCACCCATTGAATTGTAATTGTCGAATACAATACGATAGAGACTGAGTGAGTAAGGGACAGAGAGTGACTAGAGTTGCCACCTGGCCAGTATTTTACTGGCCTGGCGGGTATTTTTGATGGTTGATCCCAATTTTATTAATAGGAAAAACAAATAAGGAGATTTAATTACCTGATAAATCTCTTTTGCGTAGGCCTGTACTGTCAGTGCAGGGCGTATGGGGGTTAAGTTCTCCTCTCTGGAGGCAGGACAAACAATGATTAAATCTTTAGGCTCCTCCTCTTCCTGTGTCTCCTCTATCACCAGTTTCTTGTAAAGTCTGTGAAAGGAGAGACACACAACATAGAGAGACTAACTCCTTAACTAACTAGGCACGGCAGCAACCGGCATCCCACCCAAAAACAAAATGGGCAGGATGCGTACGGCCCTACCTGTCAATGCAGGACGTATGGGGATGTCCCAAAGTCGTCCAAAAAGGGTAGGGCAAACTATTAACTGGATAACTTTAGAAACTAAAGGTAATCTAACTATGTTCTACAGCTGCTTGTAGCACCTTCCTGCCAAATTCTGATTGGCTGGATTGAAAAACATCAAACTATGTGGAGATGACCAGGTGGCTGCCTTGCAAATCGCTTCCAGGGAAGCATCTTGCCAAAAAGCCCAAGAGGTACTGATCTTTCAAGTAGAATTGTCTGTAATTTGTATCGGAGGACTTAGACCAGCTCTGGTATAAGCCTCCGAAATGGTAGTGACAATCCATCTGGCAATAGAACGTTTTGATGCTGGAAACCCAATTATGTTTCCCGCATGAAGGACAAGGAGAGAATACTGAAACACTTTGTTTTGCTTACATAAGTCCTTAAGGCTCTAACTGGGTCCAATAAGGACACATTGTCTATAGATTGTTCTGTTTCCCTACAATGAAGGACAGGAATTACAATGTCCTGATTGACATGAAAGTCCGAGACCACCTTTGGAAGAAATTATGGATTTGTACGAAGAACAGCTTTATCAGGATGAAAATTAAGCCATGGATGTTTGCAAGAGAGTGAAGCTAATTCTGAAACTCTCCTAGCTGAGGCTATGGCTAGCAGAAATACCACCTTGAGGGTGGGAAATTTCAACTCAATGGACTGTAGCAGCTCAAAAGGAGAACCTGTAAGGGAGTCTAGAACTAGGTTAAGGTCCCATTTTGGAACTGGTCTTCTAGACCAGGGATCCCCAACCTTTTTTACTCGTGAGCCACATTCACATGTAAAAAGGGTTGGGGAGCAACACAAGCATTAAAAAGTCTCTTGGGGTTCTAAATAAGTGCTGTGATTGACTATTCGGTAGCCCCTATGTGGACTAGCAGCCTACAGGAGGCTCTGCTTGGCACTATACTTAGTTTTTATGCAATTAAAACTTACTTCCAAACCTGAAATTCAAAAATAAGCACCTGCTTTGAGGACACTGAGAGCAACATCCAAGTGGTCGGAGAGCAACATGTTACTCATGAGCTACTGGTTGGGGATCACTGTTCTAGAGGGTGGCCTAATTCTATAAAGACCTTGAAAAAAATAACCACTTCTGGAAGGAGTGCCCACTTTATATAGAAAAGAGGTGCTAGAGCCAATGTTTGAACTTTGTGAGAGTTGATACTAAGTTTCATGTCAAAAGCTGCTTGTAAAAATTGGAGAATTTGAGGAGATTGGCAATTGTTCCACATTATACTATGTGCCTCACACCAATAAAGGAAGGTACGCCAAACTCTGTGATAGGCGTTAGCTGTGGATGAGCGTCTTGCTGCTAGCAGTGTAGCTATTACAGGACTGAAAAGCCTTTATTTTCCCAGATCCAGGATTCAAGAGAAAGGCCGTTAAATGCAGCTTTTCTACGTCGGGGTACCAGGCTGGACCCTGCATTAGCAGATCCAGCATTGCAGGTAAGTGAAAGGGTTGATCCCCTAACATGGACATTATCTCTGCGAACCATGTTCGTGCAGGCCATGCTGGTGCTGCTAGAATAGCTCTCAATGAAATTGAGTGAGGGACAGAGAGTGAGTAATAGTGAGGGAGAGTGAGTGGGGAACAGAGTGAGTGAGGAACAGAGTGAGTGAGTAATAGTGAGGGAGAGTGAGTGGGGAACAGAGTGAATGAGGGATAGAGAGTGAGGGACAGAGTGTGAGTAATAGTGAGGGAGAGTGAGTGAGGGACAGAGTGAGTAAGGGACAGAGTGAGTGAGGGGCAGAGAGTGAGTGAACTGGACTCAGAGGACCCCTCATGCTAGCAACATGGAGGAGATAAGACACCTCCTCAGTACACTATACAGTAAACTCATGTGATTAATATTTAAAATAACCAACCTACAGCAATAACCAGTAAGAATCCCCTTGGACCCATGAAATTGAGTGAGGGACAGACAGAGTGAGTGAGTAATAGTGAGGGAGAGTGAGTGGGGAACAGAGTGAATGAGGGATAGAGAGTGAGGGACAGAGTGTGAGTAAGGGACAGAGTGAGTGAGGGGCAGAGAGTGAGTGAACTGGACTCCGGGGACCCCTCATGCTAGCAACATGGAGGAGATAAGACACCTCCTCAGTACACTATACAGTAAACTCATGTGATTAATATTTAAAATAACAAACCCATGAAACTGAGCTCATTACAAGGTATATACATAGATACATAATGAATTCACCCATAATTAGTAGCTGGAACATCCAGGCTCTGTGTGCTTCAGCCTTTGGATCAAAAGTAAATGATCCAGACTTTAAATAAAGACTGTTTGGCATTGACATATATATCCTCCTGGAAATATGGACCTGGACAGAGGAGGAATCCTTGGTACCCACTGGCTACAGGGAGTTAAGAATAAAACCACCAAACAGGGTCGCTATTCAGCAGGGGTATTAGTCTGGTACAAGGAGGAGCTGCAAGAACATATTAGAGCAATAAAGAGAGGAGGTCTCAATGCCAGAACAGGCAGAGAGAAAGACTACCTGACTTACATACTGGGTTCTGCATAATGCTGTCAGGAATCAGTACCGGCCCAAAGAAACAGTAATGACAAACAAAATGGGGAGAAAACTGTTATACCTGTGCAGAAGCCTTGGACTTTCTATTCTTAATGGTCGCACTAATGGAGACTCACTAGGGTGATATACACTAAACTCCCATATAGGTAGCAGTGTGGTGGACTATGTTATTACAGATATGGACCCTGCAAACATCAGCACCTTCGCTGTGACTCCAGAAACCCATCTATCAGACCATAATCAAATACTTCCTGTCACGGTCGGCACCCAATTACCAGAACAAGTACCAAGCACCCTGGTCTAGGCTCGTGCTTCACCAGTAGTGTGGCCGCCTTTGGCTTCGGGAGGAGCCCTCAGCTACTCAGATGCCACCTGGACTTATACGAGAGGTGCAAGGCAGGAGTTCTGGCCAGCAATGGGGCATGACTGTATAAAAGTCAGTTAGGCCGAAGATCACCGTGTAATTGGATAAGGCAAAGGCGTAGTCAGACAGGCCGGGTCGAGGCAGGCGGATAACTAGGTTTCGTCAGGCAGGCAAGGGTCAAATCCAGGTATTCAGTCAGATGGGAGAAGGCAGAATTGGAGTCAATAACAGGCAGGGGTCAAAACCAGAATGTCAATCAGGAGGGTTAAGCAAAATCGTAGTCAGGATCAGGCAAGGGGTCAGGTTCCAGAAGTCAGAGTAGTCAAAACAGCCAGGCAGCGTCAAACACAGGTATCAGGAACAAACAGAAGCTTAATAGCACAAGTACAGGCACCAGGAACAAAACCTATAACGGGCAATGCAAAAAGTAAAAATGTGCCTTTAAATACTTTTGAATTTCGCGCCATTGCGCGCTGACGTCATCACGCCAGCGCGCATGCGCCTATAAAAGCCGGAAGTGCGCGCGCGGCGCGCACTAGGGAACCGGCACAGAGGGGAAAGGATGGCGTGGCGGGCGTCCCCGCCGATGGCGGCGCGGCGGGCGTCCCCGCCGCGCTGGTAAGGAACCTTTCCTTACACTTCCATATATCAAATCTAGCAACAAACCACCTGCACAACCCCACCAGTACGGTGTCTACAACCTTCTCTCTCCCTTGAGATGGACCCAACTCTCTACCATGAAGTACAGGGAGGCCACCAACAGATCTGATGTCAAACAACTGCTTGAAAGCTTCCAAAACAACTCATGAGAGAACCCCACAAGGACGGAACAAAGCAACAAAGGACCTCAACAAAATACTACAATTCATAGCGGAACTAGCTCATCCGAAAAAGACCAACTCCAAGAAACAAGTCAGCAAAAACCCCAATAAATGGTTTGACAGGGAGATCAAGGCAAGAAGGAACCACCTAAGGGATGCAACTAACCAAAAACATAGAGAGCCAGACAACCCAGAGCTGAACTTACAGAAACAATACAAACAGATCCTTAGAAAGAAAAAGCAAAATCACATCTCAAACAATCTCCAACAATTGGAGGATGCCAAGAAAACTCAATCTGGGAGATCTGGAAAAACATGGGGACCCGACCGAAGAATAATTCTCTCCATATACAAAATGGCAACATCTGGCTAAACTATTTCAAAGATCTGTACAAAGAAACCTCCCTAGTTGAACAAACCCTGGAATAAAATCAGATAAAGACAAAGTATAATGTCCTGGAAGCAAAAATAAACGATTCCCAAGCCCATCTAGATACACCAATAACACCCCAAGAATAAGC
Source organism: Xenopus borealis (assembly GCA_024363595.1). Lineage (NCBI taxonomy): Eukaryota > Metazoa > Chordata > Amphibia > Anura > Pipidae > Xenopus > Xenopus borealis. Next base: position 123,764,634 of record CM044436.1, on the reverse strand, counting down.
AGAGAAAAGAAAAGAACTACATTGCAAAAAGGTACAGATAGAGTCCGTCCCGGAGATGATTAAATACAGCCCCCCAGAAACACATTCTGCAATAACAAAGCTCTATAACCTTGTGCTTAGTGTTGGACACTTCCCTCAGATATGGAGATATATATGGAGATATGGAAGGCCTCATAACACCCATATACAAAAGTGGGGACCAGTATGACCCAGCCATTTACAGAGGGATCTGTGTGGGCAGACAATGGGCAAACTGTTGAACAGTATAGTAGATAAGTGAATCCTCACATTCCTAACCCAGAACCATGTCCTCAGCCAGAGCCAAGCAGGGTTCGTGCCAAACCATCGCACCCCTGATCTACACCCGGCACAGCCTCATCAGGGACCGTGTCCACAGGAGCACCTCAAACTCTGCCTTACGGGTTGAGCTGGGCAGATTTCCCCTACAGTTTGCCATACAGAAGAGGGCGCTCTCATACTGGTCTCACCTACAGAACAGCAGCCCCATGACCTACCACCATAAAGCCTGGCTGAACAACTCACCAGCCCCCTGCCCACCCAAGACTCCCACCAACTGACAAAAGGCCAAGTAACACAAACAATAAACAAATCCAAAGAACAATATGTCTGTGATTGGAGGAATGAAATATCAAACTCCCGGAAACTTTCCATCTACCAATCACTGGGGAGGGAATACAGACTGGCCCCATATCTGGAAAGGCTACAGAACCCCAAAGACAGACAGATCCTGAGTATGTACAGACTGAGTGCCCACAGCTTGGAGATTGAACTGGGACAGACAGACCTACAGACTCAGAGAGAACAGACTGTGCCAGAGATGTGACCAGGAGACAGTGGAGGATGAGACCCAAATACTCAGCACTGAGAGACCCCCACTCCCACACATTCTCCACTCACATCCCAGACTTCACATCCAGAAAAGAAGAGATAAAACTCCTCAACTACTGGGAGAAGAGACAGTAACAATAGCTGCACAATATGTAAGAGTCTGTCATAGACTGAGAGAGACGGGACTTTCCCCTATTCCCATAAACTGCCCCCACCCTGCCAATAAAGCTCATTTGATTTGAGTGAGGGGCAGAGTGTGAGTGACTGACAGTGTGGGTGAGTGAGTGAGGTGCAGAGAGTGAGAGATAGTGTGAGTGGGGACAGAGTGAGTGAGGGACAGTAACAGTGAGTGAGGGATAGAGAGTGAGTGAGGGATAGAGTGAGTGAGGGATAGAGTGAGTAAGGGAATGAGTGAGAGTGAGGGACAGAGTGTGAGTAAGGGAGAGAGTGAGTGAGGGACAAAGCTCAGTGAGAGACAGAGTCAGGGACAGACTTTGAGTGAGGAACAGAGTGAGTGAGGGACAGAGTGTGAGTGAGGGACAGAGTATGAGTGAGGGATAGAGAGTGAGGTACAGAGTATACATGAGGGATAGAGTGAATGATAGGGAGGGAGTGTGAGTGGGCAGAGTTAGTCAGGGATAGAGAGTGAGGGACAGAGAGAGTGAGTGAGGGACAGAGTGTGAGTGAGAGACAGTTAGAGTGAGGGATAGTGAGTGAGTAAGGGACAGAGATTGAATGATAGTAAGGGAGAATGAATGATCGGCAGAGAGTGGGGGAGGGAGTGTGAGTGGGAAGAGTGAGTCAGGGATAGAGAGTGAGGAACAGAGTGAGAGAGTGTGAGTAAGAGACAGAGAGTGAGTAAGGGATATAGTGTGAGTGAAGGGCGGAGTGAGTGAGGGATAGAGAGTGAGTGAGGGATAGAGAGTGAGTGAGAAACAGTGTGAGTGAGGGATAGAGAGTGAGTGAGGGGCAGTGAATGAGTTATACTGCCCCCAAGTACAAGCCATGTTATAATGACACAAGTCCCGTGGGCTAGTTCTGGGCTAGTTCTGGGCCAGTGTAGGAGAAGGAGACAAGTGATGTGAGGGTGACACTGGTGTAGGTTGCCTGTAGCACTTATCTAGCAGAGATGAATATATATATATTATATTAATGTCATTATATAGAGCCAGTAGAAGCGGGACACAGGCCGCCCAGGCTTGTACTTAGGGACTTGCCCAAAATCTCACTCAGACATCTCTGCACCTTGTGGGAAGCTTTGTGTTTTACCCAAACTGGAGACCCCGCTTGTATTGAGCAGTCACACTGAGGAGCCTGTAGTCATGAAGTGCAGGGAGAAGTAGTTCATCTGCCACTAATGCAGGACAAGGAGATGTTTGATATGAGTGCTACTCCAGACCTACCTGATTACTATTACTTACTGTAAGTGTGCATGTAAATCTGCCTCCCCCGAGGGGTGCTGCTCTTAACCCTTTACATCCATTCTCCTTATCTGTACAAATGGCCACAAAAGCTCTGAGCCAATAGGAGGGAAGGACACAAGCAGCAAGGGGTCACAGTAAAGCTTTAGGCTCTCAGCTGCTGCAGCCCCTCTTCTTGTATCCCTGTAAGATTGCAGTACTGGGGAGAGCCACAAGAGGGAGGCAGACGTGAGCAGCTGCTATTAGCTGAGTGCACAGGAGATCTATAGATTTTGTCTGTCACTCAATATTCCCTGCAATTGTCTGTTGCTCTATTGGACTCTCTATTGGACTCCCTATTGGACTCCCTATTGGACTCTCTATTGGACTCTCTATTGGACTCTCCATTGGACTCTCTATTGGACTCTCTATTGGACTCTCTATTGGACTCTCTATTGGACTCTCTATTGGACTCTCTATTGGACTCCCTATTGGACTCTCTATTGGACTCTCTATTGGACTCTCTATTGGACTCTCTATTGGACTCTCTATTGGACTCTCTATTGGACTCTCCATTGGACTCCCTATTGGACTCTCTATTGGACTCTCTATTGGACTCTCCATTGGACTCTCTATTGGACTCTCTATTGGACTCTCTATTGGGCTCTCTATTGGACTCTCTATTGGACTCTCTATTGACTCTCTATTGGACTCTCTATTGGACTCTCTATTGGGCTCTCTATTGGACTCTCTATTGACTCTCTATTGGACTCTCTATTGGACTCTCTTGGCTGCCCCTTGCTTGGCCCACATGCTGAGGAACATTATATATTGTATTATTGAGCTGTGCGCAGAGTAGATTGCTGGAGTAAGTGACCGCAGCCCCCACACTAGCACATGGAAGGATAATGACCATTCTAATATAGTGCGGGGGCTATGAGAGTGCAGCACAGAGTGATGGAGGATACATACAATTGTGTACTGCACTCTGCCTGCTGCTGCTCTCACCTCTATTCTGTACAATATTGGGGGGCAAGGGTGGGGTGTGCAGTGTTGGCCTTGCTGTGGCACAAACATGATACACTGGCCACTCTAGGGGCCCAATCTGTAGAGAGGTAAAAATAAATCAAAATTGCCCCATGGAGGCCAACTGAGTTTAATGACTGGGAGGGTTGGGCTCTAAATGGGAGGTAGAACATCCTACTTACTGGGAATGGGGGGGGGGCAAGGGCACAACTGATGACAGTCCCCACCCCTACCTTCTCCTCACTCATTTACATGCTGTCAATCCTATTGGCTGCCCCCCCCCCCGCCGCGTCAAACCAAAAAGGCTCCCACTAGAAGTTGCTTCCGCTCAGTCACAGTGAGACTTGTGATTTAAGTCACAAAGCGTTTGGTGTTTGCTGTGCATGCTGGGAGTGCAAGGAAGAAGCGACAGCCTTGTCAGGATTGCCCGACTGAGTGGGAGAAAGTAAATTGAGGGGTGTACGGTTGCACATAACTGGGGGGGGAAGCTGCTGGGATACTGAATTTCCACTTTCCCCACCTACTTATAATGAAGGGGGAGGTGGGGTTTAGTCTCCCCAAACTTCTTGTTCTGTGGTTTGAACCCTCAAGAAGTGACCGGCCGCACAGCCAGAGACATGTCAGTAAGTGCTTAGCAACTGTCACACACCTAGGGGCTGATGGCACTAAGGGTCAAATTTTAAAAATCCAAATTCCGAATTAATTCTGGGCTACTTCGACTATAGAATAGGCCAAAATTCGATTCAGTTGAAAATATTAGAATATTACTGGCCCTTTAAAAATCCTTCAAATTCGACTATTCCCCAGCTGCCGACGCTGCCGAATTGCCATTTTAGCCTATGGGGGACCTCACAGAATTTGGCAAGAAAATTTTACCAAGTTCTGAGAATTCGAATGATTGTGGTGAAAATCGTTTGAATCTTTCGATCGAATCGAATGATTCGAAAGATATTCATTTGATCGGAAAGGCCATATCCGATCGAAAATGACCCCCAAAAAATATTCGAGGGTCGAATTTCAAAGTATCTTGCACTTCAAAATTCAACCCTTAGTAAATCAGCCCCCTAAACTTCTATAAAAGTGACAGTGGGTTTCCTGGTGCCACTCGGGGGGTATCTTGGTGCATCTCCTAATGGAGAAACAGTTCTAGGGGCAGTTAATTGATAGACTTGCAGTTGTATTTTCTCTTCTAATTGGGGTTACATGGGGCGAGGCAGGGAGTTGCAAACATGAAATAGAGACAGTACAGAGAAGAGCAACTAAACTGATAAAGGGAATGGAAGGGATCA
>CM044436.1:123711063-123742694 GCA_024363595.1 Xenopus borealis | reverse complement strand
CTTTATTGTGTCACAAAAAACACTGACGTTTCGGTCAGCAATCTGACCTTTCTCAAAGTTTGGGTGCACGTCTCAAAAACAGCGTATGAAGCCATATGGAAGGACCACACTCTCAGGTCTTATAAAGAGCATAAAATTTATTCACAAAGATTAGCTGACGTTTCGGCTGATACAACAGCCTTTTTCAAAGGGTCAGTGTAAGGCTCTGCTTGACTATGCAGTGTGTCCGTTGCCCTAGGCGCTGATCCATTTTTTATACGTGGAGCACCTTTACAGCTGAGACACTGGGATAGGATCAGCAGGAGTTAACTAAACTAAAAGGACCCCCCCTTTTTTTCCTTATACAGTATTTGCAGTGTGTTTGGCTTGGCTCAGGGGCGTGAATTCTGTTGCGCATCCTCGGTGCTCGCTGCCTGTACGTGCGTCTATTTGCATGCGATCACGATCAGTGTTGGACTAGCTCTCCCAATCTAATTTGAAAATAAAAACTTCACGGAACGCGGGTGCCAGGCAGTGACATCAGCACGTCAGCTGTGAGACTTGTGGATGCTTTATTAATCAGGCCTCTGTGAGTCAACAAAAGATTTCACTTTTCCCTAAAGCTCCCCAGTGTGTCTCTTGAGACCTATTTTGACTTTTTCTTTATTTGGGCATTGCAAATTAATAAAGTTTGATATGGTGGAATCTCTGCTTTTCCCTTATCCTTGGTATTCCATTGTTTGAAGGTATTTCTTGTCTCTGCCCAAGGGTTTAAGATGGATTCCAAGAAGGTGAAAGCGACTGCCCGCCTCTGGTGGATTGTAAAGGAGTGCAAGGTTTTGTGGGGTTTTCTAATTTTTACAGGAAGTTTCTCAAAGACTTTTCTGCTATTAAAACTCTTACTGACCTTACCAGTAGTAAAAAAAAAGTTTTCCTGGTCTTCAGCTGCAAACAGGCTTTTGAATATTTGTTGTAACTATTTTGTTACACCCAGATTCATCCAAACTCTTTATCCGTGAAGTTGGTGCCTTAGAAGTGGCCATTCGGGAATTATTTTCTCAAAAATCTGAACCAAAGCTTTTTTTCTAAGAAATTATGTTGTACAGAAAGAAGTTATGACTTTTAGACATTAAGGGGGCCTTAGAAGAGTGGCGTCATCTACTGGAAGGAGCCAATGACAGACCAAAAGAATCTGGAGTATTTATGTACACCAAAGCACATTAATCCTCTTCGAGCAAGATGGGCACTTTTCTTTTCTTGTTTTCAATCACATATAAGCCGGGCTCCAAAAATACTAAAGCAGAAGCCCTTTGCAGAGTGTTCCCAGGAAGTGTTACCTTCTCCTTCGGGTACTGCAGACATTGTATTAAAGAAATTGTTAGACATGGATTGGCTAAAGAAATCATTTCTGATGGGAGTACTCCATTCATTCAAGATTTTTACTGTCTTGTGTAAATTTCTTGTTATTTCATTGTCTCGGTCTTCTGCATATCATCCGCAGACTAATGGGCAAACCAAATTATATTCATACCTTATCCTCATATCTCCAGGACAATTGGGTCATGCTTCTTCCATTTGCCTTAATTTTTCGAAGGAGAACACTAAGTTTCTTAAGGAGTCCATCTTAAAGGCTCAACAGAACTTTACAAGTTTTGCATACCAGAAAAGGGGGAAAGATCCTGAGTTTAAAATGGGAGAGAAAGTATTGATTTCCAATACTAATCTTCGTGTTTCTAATCCATCCAAGAAATCATAGATGATTTGTTTTTGGGAGAGCGTAGCACCGGCCCCAATCTCTGAAGCATATACTTCGATGAAGAAGGGTTGTTGAGGATCTGGATGTAGAAGGACCGAAGCTGAAGCAAATGATTCCTTAAGGCACAGGTCCCCAACCTTTTTCCAGCCGTGAGCAACATTCAAATGTAAAAAAAGTTGGGGAGCAACACAAGCATGAAAAATGTTGGATGGTGCCAAATAAGGGTTGTGATTGACTATTGGTGGCCCCTATGTGGACTGGCAGAGTACAGGAGCCTCTGTTTGGTAGGAAACATGGTTTTTACACAACCAAAACTTACCTCCAAGCCTGGAATTTAAAAATAAGCACCTGCTCTGAGGCCACTAGGAGCAACATCCAAGGTGTTGGGGAGCAACATGTGGCTCACGAGCTACTGGTTGGGGATCACTGCCTTAAGGGATTGCAAGGCTAAATATTCCTCCTTTCCAAATGAGGGCCAGGATAGGGTACTATATCAGAGGAAAACTCCTTGATAAATTGTCTATGATAATTTGAGTGAACCTCTTGATGGCCTTGGTACTCATGGGAAGAGGCCAATTCTGAATCACTGTAACTTTGGAAGGGTCCATCTCAAATCCCTTTGGGGAGATAATATATCCAAGGAAGGGAATATTGGACACATTGAACAAACATTTCTCCAACTTAGTGAAGAGTGAATTTTCCCTTAATCAAGAGATTAACCTGGGAATGGTGACTTTCCAAGTTTTTGGAAAAAAATAAAATGTAATCTAGATACACCACTACCAATCTCCCCAGAAAATCTCTGAAGATGTCGTTTAAGACAGCAGGGGTTTTACAGAGACCGAAGATAATTACCAGGTAATGCCCATCTCTGGGAATACTCTGCAATGTGGTGAAAGCAGTGTTCATGAAGCTTCCTGCGGTTTCAGAATCAAGAATTTGTGCCAACTACCGTCTCATCGCTTTACTTAATTCTGACCTAAAAATCTTTACCAAACTATTAGCATCCCGATTAAACCTTATTCTGCCCAAATGAATTGATTCTGATCAAGTAGGTTTCATCTTAGGACGTAAAGCAAGTGACAATATCAGCAGAGCAATATCTATAACTGATTACATAAATAAACACAAGATACCATCTGTAAGATATTGCCATCTTGGGTTGATGGAAAAGTAGTTCATAAAACTTATATTGAAGCCACAATTATCATAACAAAGGGTTTTCTCTGACTACTAAGTCTTATGTCTGCTGTGGGGACCATAAAACGTACTGTATGCGAGAAAACTTGTCTTGGGGGTTTATCTCGGCATCATCGGACTACAGAGAGGGAAGCCATGTTCAGCTGACCTCTATTCCCTGCCTTTTTGTTAACAACTATGTAGAAATGTATGTGTATTGTAAATACTGTGTTAGTTATTGTTTATATGTAACAATCCATTGATTTAGTATACAATATAATTCCTTTAATAAACACTTATTGGTGTGGATTATTTGTCTGCTTGCTCAAAAGAACTGGAACTCTAATACTAAGAGGGTTGAGTATATATATATATATATATACTCCAAATCCAATAAGGTCCGCACTCTCAGGGCTTTTGTAGAAGAAAAAAGAAATTTATTTGCAAAGTTACAGACTGACGTTTCGGCCTGGTCCCAGGCCTTTCTCAAAACCTTTTCAAAAAGGTCCTGATGAGGACTGAAACATCGGACATTTGTATAAAGCCAATAAAGAATTGAAGATTTTTACATGGGAGTGCTGGTTCTATAAAAATATGGATATAAATGCTTTTTAACCGTGCACTCCAGATATACATATATACACTGCAATAGCGTTTGCTTTTGAGTGCGGACACTCACTGGATTCATTATATATTATATTAATAATATACTATAAAATTTACAGATGGCGAGCCACTTAGTTTAGATGCAGAAAAAGCGTTTGATCGCTTAAGATGGAGTTTTATGTTTCAAACACTACATAATATGGGATTTCATGGCCCCTTTATCACAGCTTTACACTCACTTTATTCCTCACCATCGGCAGAAGTAAAACTTACAGGGGTCCTATCACAGCCACTATCACTAAGTAATGGTACAAGGCAGGGCTGTCCCTTATCCCCACTCCTATTCACCTTCTGTATTGAACCACTAGCTGCAGGCAGTATACAACATTCCCCCGAAATATATGGTATTAAAGTAGGAAAAGAGATGTATAAAATAGGACTATATGCTGACGATATATTGTTAACACTTACTTTCCCACAAACCTCATTGCCTAACCTCCATCAGCTATTAGGGGAATATGGAAATATCTCTGGGTATAAAGTAAATCATTATAAGTCTGAGGCACTTCCACTCCATATCACTGGACCAAAGCTAAAAAAATTTCAGATCAACTTCCTTATCGCTGTGTCAAATATCTAGGTATTAAGCTTACAATAGACTACAATACTTTATATAAACAAAACTATGTTCCCCTTTTGGCAACTTTAAAACGAGATCTCCAAACATGGCACACATATAACTTATCATGGTTGGGTAGGATAGCCGCAACTAACATGGACCTTCTTCCACAACTTCTTTGATACCTTGCCATTAATGATACCAAAAGCAGAATTAGACAAACTACAAAGGGCTATTATGAACTTTGTATGGGCAGGTAAAAGGCAACGTATAGCCCGACAAACAATGTTTGCCCCTCAAACACAAAGAGGACTGGCAATCCCAAATCTAACAAACAATTATAAAGCTGCACAACTCAAACAAGCCATGGACTGGGTAGAGTACAACCCAAATACTAAGTGGGCACAATTAGAATTGTCATACTGCAATACCCCACACCTGGCATATTATCTGTGGACCACACATAAACCCCCATACTACCCAACTCTGAGGCAACATATCATACACTATCATTATCTCAACAAACGTTAGCAAAACATAAAATGTTACCGAAAAAGCCTCCATTGAGGCATTTATGGGGAAATCCAGACCTACTAGCAAACCTGGAACATATAAATATATCTTCTGAATTGGCCAACAATTTATTTCAGCTATTTAAAGTATTTCATCCATACACTAGGAAAATAAAGAGTTATGAGGAGTGTAACACAGGAACAGTTAACCTCTCGAGATTATGTTATATTCAATTGAGACAAGTTATTATAACAAACCTTCCTAAGGGAATACTTCCTCCTACAGACCCATTGTCCACACTTTGCCGTGTGGGCTACACTCAAAGAGGATTAACATCCAGATGGTATTACTTGTTGAATGCAATCGAACTGAAACACACCCACATACCTATATGAAAAAATGGGAAAATTATCTCCAATGTAAGATAGACTTGCCTAGATGGCAGAGAATATGGGAAAATGCAACAAAAAAGTCATCAAAGAAAATATTTACAAGCTACAAATGTGATGGTATGACACGCCAGCACGGTTAAATACATTATTTCCCCTGAATACCAAAGCTACCATCTGGAGATGTGGTCACAGAGAAGGAAACATAAGTATTTTGGGACTCAGCAAGCAAATGGCTAAACAAGGTACTTTTAGCCACATACCCAAAGATACCCTGATATTTGTCCTGGGGGGAAATTCACTAAAGCGCGAAGCGACTAACCCTAGCGTTAATTCGCCAGCTTGATGTCATTTCGCAACTTCTCAAATTCACTAACACAGACTCTGGCGAATTTTCGCGAAGTAGATAGACTTGCGCAACTTCGCACCCTTACGCCGGGCGAAGTTGCGCACTGACGAAGGATCGTAATTACGCAAATTCACTAAGATGAACATTTTACTGAACGTTACCACTTACGCTAGGCTTTACTTCGCCTGGTCAGACCTGGCGAAGTTAAATACAATAAATAGGAGGTTGATAAAAAAAAAAAAATTGGAAAATTTTTCTAAGTCTCAAAAAAACGCTGGTGTGTTTTACCATTGGAGGGTGATAGTCTGGAAAAGATCAATTTTTTTGAGGGAGGTTCCCCTCCTTCCCCCCTACATTCCCTAACATAAGGCAACACAACTATACAGGGGGCACATGTAGGGCAATAACTTTATTTTCTTTATTAAAGGTTTCCTGGGCTTGTGTAGTGGAATGTAGTGACTGTACCATATACCTCTATTATACTTTGAAATTCGCGCCGTATTCAAATTAGGCATCACTAGCGTAACTGCGCTCTGCCTGGTGAACTAACAGTAGCGCAATTACGCTAGTGTTCGCTGACCAGAGCGTAACTTCGCACTTTAGTGAATTTGCGTTGCACTGGCCATTGCTAGCGAATTTTTGCATCTTAGTGAATTTCCCACTTAAACTCAAAAACCCAATGCAGAGACTAGCAAATTCCTTCTAGATGTTGCATAGCTAGCAAATGGAAAGAGATATCCCCACCAACACAACAAGAATTATTGAGCCAAATCCGCTATAAAAGAAGAATGGACTTTCTAACGGCTTTACGAAATGATACAGTGGACCAATTTAATAATATATATAAATATATTACCAACCAAATCTATATAGATATACAAACCACCACTCAATGCAATGCAAATTCAAAGCCACAGCTTATCTCTAGAATTTAGAGCCTCATTTGTGTGTAAAGCCAAATTGAGTTATATGTTCAATGTTTTTATTATTATCGTCAAAATCTTATACAGAAAGCCTTATAAGGCCACAAGCTAAAAGCAAAGAAAAGCAAGCATAGTAGAAATTTATACTAACAGGTGACAACGCTTATGTTAATGACATAATGTGATGTATTTATCAACAAACTTTGATATATGATGTCATTATTGAAAATGCTGTATACTTAAAAAATCTTGCTTAATAAAAATAATAAAATTTTTTTTTTTTAACCATCTTAGAATTTAGGTGAATCTGTAACGGTAGGAGAAATCGCTTATAGTTCTGTTGGGGAGTAGGTTCAATGCCACCCAGATAAAACTCGTCAATCCTACCTAGGTGTGGATATCTTCCCAACTTTGAGGGACAGTTGTTGGCAAAATGTGCTTTACACTGCAGTAGAGGCACAGTCCAGCCACACGTCTCCGGAGTTTCTCCTGTTCAGACAGCTGTGCCTGTCCAATCTGCATAGGTTCCTCCAGAGAAGAAATGGGAGGAGGAGAAGGAGGCCCAGGGAGAAGTTCTTTGAAATTGTGGTGCCAGAGCAGGTTGGAATCTTCTGCTATGCTCCTTATTGGCTTGGTGCTAAGTTGTGTGTCGACTTTGATCACAAGAGCAATTGTATCTTCCAATTACTCAGGGAGTTCTCTCAAGACTAAATCGTCTTTGAGTCTGCTCGACAGGTCTTGATAGAAGATAGCCCCATAAGCCTCATTGTTCCAAATAGTTTCTGCCATTAAAGTCAATTGCATACTCACTGGCACTGTGATTCCCCTGCTGGATCTGGAGGAGACGGAAAGAGGCATTAGCGACACAACCTGGACCATCAAAGTCACTTTGAAAGGATTGCAGGACAAACTTGGCATCAAAGGTCAGGGGTGAATTCTTCTCCCTACAGAGCGGTCGCCCATTCCAGGGGTTTACCCTACAATCTGGTCATCACATATCCCACCTTAGCCCACTTGCAGTAGTACTTCAATGGTTGAAACTCAACTGGATAAGGCATTCACAAAGCCTCTGAGGATCCCCATTATAACTAGGTGGTTGTGGAAAACGGGGCTCATCGGCCGATGAAGCCACAGGTAGAGCAACTGCTCCAGGAGGATTTCCCGTAACAGGAGATGGCATCTGAGAGAGAAGGGTCTCTAGCACTTGCCTATGCGATTCTGCTGGACTTCTTAAGCTTCCCTGCCAGTAGCCATCCTCCAGAACATTCTTTCCACATCTGGCAGAGATTCCTGTGTGGGGTCCATGGACCGATTATAATGTCAGGGGTCTAACAGCTCCATCAGCAGAGAAGTCCGAGCCAAGGAGGAAGCACTTGCCAAAGGGTTAGGAAACATTCATGGTCAGGTTCAGGCAAAAGTTCAAATGCAGGCAGTACAGGATCAAGGTCAGAGTCAAAGAGCGGGTCAGAAAGTCCAGAGATCAACTACACGTAGTTAACACCAGTATTCAGGACCTATAATAGCGCATCATGGGCATCCTTTAATTTGACATTTTCACGGCAAGTGTGGCATCATGATGTAACGTGTCTTTGCGCCATTGTCATGACACTAGCGCCACAACCCATGTGGTGCCAAAGGGGGCCACCGTCTTGTACGCAGTGCGTAGAGCAAAGGGAGCACCGCTGAGCACTCCAGGCTCTCCTGACTGTCAAAGTGTCCCCCTTAAATAGACGCAAAAGGAAGTAAATGGAGCTTGGTATTTCCCTTTCTGGTTTATCTTGAACCTGATTCTTTTGATTCCAGTTGATGCCTCTTATTGACTTCAGCCTGCCCTTTGACCTCTGCTGTCCCCGACTATGTTTGACTTCAGCCTGTCTGCAATAGCATCCACTCCATTCAGGTAGGTTTCCAGTGACAGACAGTAATGAAATAGAGAAAGTACAGAGAAGAGCAACTAACTGATAAAGGGAATGGAAGGGATCAGTTATGGGGAAAGTTGGGATTGGTTACACATAAAGGGAATGGTGAGTATGAATGGGTTTAGCAGGGAACAGTGATATTATTGGAATATATTGTATATAATAATGTATCAGAATTAAAGGAATTATATTTTACACGATGAAGCAAGAGCAGCAGCAGTGGAGGGTGGGGGTCGATACAATAATCAGCTTATTGCACAATTAGTGGCAGGTAACATCTTAAACGGAGCATCTAATTATTCTTGATTTAATATTCAGCTTCTTTTGTGCCGTTGCATCCTGAGAATTCTGCTGATGAGTTGAGAAATGTCAGGCTGCACAAACAGAACGATTATTGATTGCAAGCTCTTGCTCATTCAAACCCAGCCATAACCCCTATTAATTAAGGGAAAGGAGGTTCCATAATAAGAAAGAAGGAAAGGGTTGCTACCGGGAGAGCTGTGGGATTGTAGAAAGAAGATGGAATGCCAGAGAAGAATACAAGGAAGATTCAAAAATGAATTATTTCCCTCATGGGCAAATCTCTGGGTGGTCTAGAGTTGCATTGAGAGACCCATGGAACCCTTTCCCATTACAAATTCATATCAGCCCATAGCCCACATCATATGTTGGGCACTAATCTGTGTTTTGTTCTTTAAGAAAGGTTGTGGGAGTTAATGCTGGGGGTCAGAATATCGGTGCTGATACGTCTGTACAGTAGAAGTACAATGTCGCCTGAAGGGCAGTCACAGAATGTGTTCCATAGGTGGTCCCTTTCTGCACAAAACTATTAAAAACTGAAAACTATTAGTCCCATTTAGGTTACAGCTGTCACTTATGGGGCTTCTCTTGGCTTAGATGGTTGTCTGCTGTTAATTTTTGGCTACACCAATCAGATCCCAGCTGTTGAGTCCTTTTCTGTAGAACCAGGGAAGCCCAAGGATCCACTGCTAGTCAATTGCTGTCCTTCTAGTGATTCCTTGAAAAACAAATATCTCCTGGATGGACCCAAATATGCTAAGCTCATCCACCCATGGCACCACTCTTTGTCCACCACATCCGCAACAGAGATAGGGGTCAATATACTGAGCATAACAGTATGAGGAACTGTGACAAGCTGACAGCTGGCACAACAACCAAAGGGATGCTGGGAATTTTGGAAATGTGAGGCCACCACCAGTTTGCATGCTGTACCAGTGTAATCAAAGAAGAAATCAGGAAACAGTGGCCTCCTACAGTTAATTGGGAAAGGTTTCTCCTCCTTGTCTCTTACTGTAATATCCTGCCTGGAGTTGAACCAGGGACCTGGTGTTTCTGGGCTGTCTGACTTATCACTGTTCTATGTAAGCAGACAGCTCAGCCCAAGTAGGACAGGTCTTTGTTCAGCTGGATCTATCTGTTCCCAAGGGATCAGTGTAAGCCATAAGGCTTTCTATAAATACCCCTGCTCTGCACAGAATCATTGCCCTTCTGTTAGCTAGTTCCTGGGTGCTATTTGAAATAGTTTAAGCTGTGTTTTGACCTTGCCTGTACTTTGGCTATTCTTTCTGATCCCGCTCTGTACTTCCATATCAGTGTGTTTTGACCTGGCCCATGACTTCAATTACGCTTCTGTTCATGATTTGGTACCGTATTGTCTGATCCTTGTTATTGACCTGTCCCATCCCTTAACTATGCTTATTGTCCTCCGTTCCTGTACTACATGTGGTTCCCTTGCCTGCCCAGAACTCTTCTCCTGGTCATCTCACACTAAGACCTGGTGGCAATCAAGTAGTGGAGGGCTTCTCCTGAAGCCAAAAGTGTCTGTTAAAGGTGGAAGACTGAGCTGCGCCTGAGACCTTGGGGTTTGTTTTGGGTTTGGGATCATAACATTTCCTCTGCCATTTCTCTCCTTGTCTCTTCTAAACTCCACTCTACCTTTTTCTCTCCTTGTCTCTTCTAAACTCCACTCTACCTTTTTCTCTCCTTGTTTCTTCTAAACTCCCCTCTACCCATTTCTGCCATTTCTTCTAAACTTTCCTCTGCCCAATTCTGTGCTTGTCTCTTATAAACTCCCCTCTGACCATTTCTGTCCTTGTCTCTTCAAAACTCTCCTCTGCCCATTTCTGCCATTGTCTCTTTTAAACTCTCCTCTGCCCATTTCTGCCCTTGTCTCTTCTGAACACTCAACTGCCCATTTCTGCTATTGTCTCTTCAAAACTTTCCTCTGCCCATTTCTGCCATTGTCTCTTCTAAACTGTCCTCTGCCCATTTCTGCCATTGTCTCTTCTGAACACTCAACTGCCCATTTCTGCCATTGTCTCTTCAAAACTTTCCTCTGCCCATTTCTGCCATTGTCTCTTCAAAACTCTCCTCTGCCCATTTCTGCCCTTGTCTCTTCTAAACTCTCCTCTGCCATTATGTCTTTTGAACTCTTCTCTGCCCAATTCCATCCTTGTCTCTTCTAAACTCTCCTCTTTGCATTTCTGTCCTTGTCTCTTCTGAACTCTCCTCTGCCCATTTCTGCCACTGTCTCTTCTAAACTCTCCTTGGCCCATTTCTGTCCTTTTGTCTTCTAAAAGCCCCTCTGCTATGATTTCTGTCTGGTTTATGTCACTGCATATGCAATGATTTGCAACCCCCTCAGCAAAGGACTGGATGTGCAGCTATTGGCCATCTGGGCCAGTGGTGCTGATGTGTAACCACTGGAAGTAAGTGACAGCAGATGTGTTCATTCGGGAATGAACCAATACAATGTGCAGTGAGTGCTGAACTGTATTCCACATTATCTTGCAGGCTAGATGTTGCATAGTCATCCTGCACTTCTCCCCCTGCTTTCCTACTTTCCCTTTCAACTGTAAGGAAAATTCACCTATTATTTCACACTTTTGCAGAACCCTCCAAAGATGTAAAAAGAATATTTACATTCTATACATTGTTTTCCCAAAAGGCAACCCACCTGCATCTATTGGATCATCTATCTCTGTTCTTGGTATAATGGCTCCAATATCATTCGCACTAGTACTCATACCACCTGCCCACCACTGTAGTATAGATAAATACATTTATAGCCCAGTCAGTGTATATTCTTTACCAAATAAATAACTGGACTGCAAGAGTGTCATCAAAATCTTTATTTTTATTTCAGTCCAAGATCCCAAATCAGAATGAAATTAAAGAAAAAAGTGCCAGTAATTAACCAATTTAGTGCCAAGCCCCAGAGGGCAATAAGGCATTGCCTCTGCCTGCAGCTTCCATATGTGAATATATATATACACATAGAAACAAACATTGGTGCATATGTTCCTAAAAACATGTCTAAACCTGTTTATAAAATCTGTTAATCAGAGGACAAATTGATTTTTAGCAGAATAAAGGCAGTGGCACTTACCTCATCTGGGAAATACTGACTTTTGTAAGGTTTAGGGTCACTATGTGCCAGACACTTTCATATCCCATCTGAGGGATAACTTCTTCACATTGTACCCTGTGTGAGACATGCCCATATCCCATTCAAGGGAGGGGTCACCAACTCAAAAAATTCTCTTGTAAACAACAATATGTTAGCTTACTCTGTGTTTACCCTTTAATATGATATTTGCCCTGACTGAATATAGCATCTACTACTCTACTGTAGTGTCATCCCAGTCCATAACGGAAGAATGGGCTTTAACTGTGTGCTTCTTATTATGAAACCCTTTTAAAAGCCAAGGAGTCAGGATGACATGTAAACTGTGACTTAAAGTACGGCCTAGGGTGGAGAAATAGAGTTTGGGCTGGGGGGTGAAAGAAAGAGAAGGATGTTAATACAAATTAATAGTAGGTACAATAGAATAGAAAACTTAAAGGGACTAAACAGAGCACTCCTCCTATCTCAGTTTAAAAAAGTGAGTGCTGTTGATAACAAAAATGCCTGAGCAGAGTGATACATTGAAAGAATGGAGGAAAGTGATGGTGAGAAAAGAAAAGTCAAGAAGTGAAAGATGTTGGAAGTGAAACACAAACAAAGATAGAGCTTGAAACTGACAAGACTGGAGGAGAGAAAGAAAATAAGAGCAGAAAAGAGTGAGTGACTGGAACCAAGAATTGAGGAGAGTGATGGGAAGAAACATGGGCAGAAGGAGAGTGAGGCACTGGAACCAAAACTGGAGGAGAGTGGTGGACAGAAACTAAGGCAGCAGGATAGCAATGCACTAGAACCAAAACTAGATAAAGACTAAGAGAAGGAGAATGAAGGTCTGGAACCAAGACTGGAGGAGATTGATGGACATAAACTGAGGCAGGAGGAAAGTGAGGTACTGAAACCACAACTGGGATGTGATGAACAGAAACTAAGGAGGAGAGTGATGAACTGGAATCAATACTAGAAACAAGACTGGTGGAGATTAATGGACAGAAACTAAGAAAGGTGAAGAGTGAGGGACTTTAACCAAGATTGGAGGTGAGTGATAGACAGAAACTTTTGAAAGAGAGTGTTGGACACAAATTAATACTGTAAGAGACTGACACACAGAAATAAAGACATAAGGAGTGTATGGGACAGAAACTAAGCCAGGAGACGAGGGATGGACAAAAACTGAGGCAAAATAAGAGCAAGGGGACTTTAACCAAGTTTAGAGAAGAGTGATGGACAAAAACAGAGACATGAAAATAAGTGACTAGAACGAAGACTGGAGGAAAATAATGGAGAGAAAAAAATAAATAGTCAGAAAGAGAGTTGGGGAGGAAAAGTCAGGGTTGAAAGTCAGGACTTAACCAGGATAAAAGTGAGGGAAGGCAGAAAAGAATGGAGAGAAACTGAGTCATGGAGACAACGAGTGAGGAACGTGAAGAATGGAGGCTGAGCAGGGGTAAGTGAGAACAACTGAGATGGGGTGGAGGCATTAGGAACTGGAAGTGAGACAGAAGAGATGAGGAAAGAACCTGAAATGGAAAGAAAGTCCAAGCATTATCAAAAGAAACCAAGACAGGAGAAAATTGGGAAAAAGAAACTTAGGATGTTAGAAGTATGCAGACAGAATAAGGAAGATATTTGACACCTTTTGTAATTTATATGTGACATTACTTGAACTACTCTCTTGCTTTCTTGACACCACCTCATTCTGTCAAAAGTGGGTGACTTTTTATTGAAATAATTTGTTTTTAACTGTAGAAATTTAAATGAACAAACACGTTTAATTCAATCTGTCCACTGCCTTGGAGGCTAATAATTACACAGGCAGTCCTGTTATATTAAATGCAAGTTTGTGAATTGAGTGCAGGTTAGTGAAGAAAAGAGTGAGACACGAGGGAGGGGAATTTGGGGGAAGGAAATTACAGATTAAGGGGAAGTAGAAACTGAGAAGGAAAAGGAGTGCACAGAAACAATGCAAGTGGGGGGGCTATGGATTGGCATGGAAGTAGAGAGAACCAAGAAGAGATGGAAGCCCAAGGCCAAAGAAAGGGGAGATTTGGGATATAAGAAAGACAAGGAGATATAGGAAATAGCAAATATCTTAATAGAAGAAATCCTTCTCTCTCTGATATTTTGGCACAGCTCCCCTTCCCCTGTTTTAATAGAGGGGCATGAGGAATTTATGGCAGTGAAAAGGCAAAGAACCTATGTGCATTCACCCACATCATTAACATATGTGTGGGCCAACCCTGGCAGAGAGGTGGCAGGGAATCATTGGCACTGTGGGTTGGGGTGTAATTCATTTGGCCTGTCATGCATTCCCCCAAAATACATTCACTGCCCCTTCTTGCTCTTTGTGTAAGGGGACACCACCCCCATCTTGTAATGGTACCCAGAATCCTTTATATTTAACAAAAACTGTTTGGGAACTGTACAGTTGTCTTGGACTCAGTGCACTGAACAAAGTGGGCAAGGGGGTATGTAACCCTGTACCCAATGTTACCTTTTATCAAATTAACACTCTTCATGAATAAAAATAAAGCAGTAGAAGTGAGTCTATGGAGGCTTCAGCCTAATCAATTAGGCTTTTTCTCCTCTTTATACTGCCCACCCCTTTCTAAAAAGAGAGTTAGGGGTGATATGTGTTTCACCCTATTCCCATTCCTGCTTTCCTTTACATAACTGCCCCTTCAGTTATTGATTTGGAGCCACATGAACGGGGGAGAAGATTCCAAAAGGCTGAGTTCCTTCGGTAAAGAATAGTTTATAAAGCCTGAAAATGAAGATTTGGAGGGGTAAGTTAAAGGCAGTGGCGATTCCAGTCCACTCCCTCATTCAGACCAAATCTTCAGTCTACCCACATCCCCTATCAAAGCGGAATCCAGATGTATGAGCATTGATAGCCCATGTTGCAGTCCATAAGAAAAGGGCATAGGTGAAACATGGGTTGAGGGGAAGATGCCTGTCACCCCTATACTCTTGTTGTGGAGTGCGGGTGAGGAAGGGTATTGTTGTGGGCGGTGGTTGGAAAAGTATTAAATGGATGTAATGAGGGGAGACCGGAGATGGTGTTGGGTACCATAACAGAAGTGGGTGGAGGAGGTGGAGGTGGAAGAGGAGCATCCTCAGGAGCCCTTCTAAGTGCCAGAGTGTAGTCAGGGGGACAAGCCGGACGTAATATATCATGTGGCCTCAGTGGCTCAAGGTCCGGCGCACCTCCGGCCCTCTTGATCTGCAAAGACATAAGCTCTTCCTCTGGACCATGATGTGCTAGGTCATTGCCAGGGCCACCTCCTCTCCCTGGACTATGTCTTCTCTGTCTCAGCTCATGGCGTCGGTCCCTCTTGTAGTAAAGAGCAGCGAATGCTAAGATGTTGAGAAACAGGAGTGAAGCACCAACTGCCACTGTCACACTCAGCTCTGTGGAGTAATCCCTTGTGTCTCCTGGGAAGGGAGAATATCTTGGACGATTGTCCAAGTCATCATCACCATCATTATCTGGAGGAAGGGTGGCTGGTGGTCGGCGTGTGGTACTCCCACTGCTTGCTCCTCCAGTTACCCTGCGGGTCCCACCTGGTGGTTGCCTGGTGGTGGTGGATGTGTGGAGGCCTGTATTGAGTTCATGTAGATGGGGAACTAACTCTAGCCAGAAGGCCACCTTATTGGCACGATAGTTGTCCTTCACACGAGGCTTGAGGCCAATGTGGAGATACTGCTTCTCTTTGGGGTTGAACTTTGTCCACACAACTTCTTCAAAGCGATTGGGCTTTGTGTGAATGAATTTGGTGTCCTGAGGGACAGGCTGGTTGGGATCACTGTAAAAAACAAGATAATAAAAAAACCATTAACATCAACAGCACAGGCCTATGGTTAAGGATGAAGAATTATAGAAGTTTAGATATGGAAAAACACTATTGTAGGGTGAAGTTTTCCAGTCTTTCTTTCTCATTAAAAGAACAGGAGAAAGGTTTAACTAAAGGAATTTAAAAGTTAAACCTAGAGAGGACAAGTTAATCAAGACAATATAAATTAATGGATAAATATGAAACACAACATATGTAATACTTCTATTTTAAAAAAGTGTAAAAAGAAACTAAAATGAAAGTTGCTACACAGGGAGAAATCTATCACCTCTGTTCCTAATATTCTCTACCCACCCTGTTTTTGCAAAGTTGGTCCAGTAGGTCATGACCACAGCACTCAGCATGACATCATTCTTGGAGAAATTGCATGGAAACAGATCTGTTGCTCCAACCATAGGCACCCCAAAGACATAGGGCACCTCATCACCATGCGCAGCCTCTCCCCATTCAGGCCTCCCTTCAGCCTGGCAACGATGGTAAAAAGCATAAAAATAGACTGGCGACTCATACTCTGCATGAAACTTGGCAGTGGCAATGGCTGGTGCCACCCACTGGTGATCTGTGAATAGAGCCAACAGAGTCTTTCTCCTCATGTCTCCATTGTCACGATCTGCCCAGTCTGTGTACATAAACTTGATGGTCTCTCTGAGAACATCTTTTCCCTCCGCAAAGCCATAAAGGTTGTCCACAAAGTTGGACACTGTGAAGTCAAAGTAGCTGTTAGAGATACCATCCTCACTCTCCAATGTGTCCTCCACAAACTTCAAACCTTCACCTTGGTTTACTCCCATCAAGATGTCATAGTTGAGAAACTCTCCCTGTTCCATTAAAATTTCGGGATCATCCGGGACTACATCACCATCAACCACAGGCCCAAAAGCAATGTGATACCGCGCTGGCTGGATGTCTTGGTCAACCAAGTCTCTGTAAGACTTTCTCCTTAAACACATCACCATCTCCGAGTTTTCTGGGTAATCACAACCTACTTTGGCAGCCAAAAGCCGGGTGTATTTTAGTGGCTCGTAGTTGACAGACCAACTGGAAATGGCTGTTCCACTCTGTGCTATGGCCTTCTGGAAGAGACCTGTGCATGAAGGAGCCAACATTCAGTGTTTAAGGAATGTAAAGAAGAAAAAGGTAATTCAAGGTAGGGGCTGTTGAGTGGAGTTCAGGCAGAAAGACAAAATAATAAAGGGCATTCCTCCTTTTTTGTTGCCAACCCCTACTATACATAGTACATACAAGTACAATACTACTGATATTCCAAAACAAGCAATGAGGAGCCCCTACTTACTTGCCAAAAGCTGTGAATGCATATTTTTCATTTCATGTTATATCCTAAATCTATAAGTTATTTTAATAGTCATAAACTTTTATAAGACCTTGACTGAGTGCTAGTGCAATTGTGGTCTCCAGTTTATGGTGGCCAAATTTTCTGGAAAAAAACAGCAGCCTTCCTATCTCTTTTCTTTCTCCTCTATTAATAACATAGGCTATATGGTTCATATTTCGGCTTTGAGGTTTACTATACTGTCAAACCATATTGTGAATTTGGTGTCCCAATTTTATGCAGTATTATCTTTTACCTTCTGAGTGATGGGAGAGAATGAGCAGGCTGACACAAGAAGCACCTGCTCCTGATCCAAAGATGGTAATTCTTTCAGGGTCACCACCAAAATGGCCAATATTTTCTTCCAGCCACCTTAAGGCCTGAATTTGGTCCAACAGGCCATAATTCCCTTTGGCTGCTTGGTCTCCAGTGCTCACAAATCCTGAAATGAGAGGCAGCTCTGGAGTAGTACATCATATGGAACAGATGATCACCACCAACTACGAATTCAATCTATTGCTAAAGGTTCTATGGATAAAAAGTCTAATGGCTAACATTGGCACAAAAGTGGGTATGTAAGGCTAGTATTGGATTATGGGAGTTTTGCAGTAGGAGAGCCATATGTGCTCTGTACTTGGTCCATTTTTATTATTAAGTGCCAAGCGCATGAAACGCATAAGGCTATGTATTGATCTACTTCTAACCTTATACAAGTCTGAGGGATGTGTAAGTGACATTCCCTTTTTGGTTGGACGCCTCCACCTTGAGGTTCAGGTGTGGAACATGTGCACTCAGACCTCACATAGTACTGTGAGATTATAAACCTTGTGGTCTTTCATTGGGAAGTTTTCCATTTTTATTCTCCCTATACATCCTGTCTTTGGGAGATTTTACCTTTTTTTTGGCTTTAAATCTGTATGCTAATAATATTCAAATATACTTACCAACCCCTGGGTTAACAGCTGAAAATAGCACGCAGACCTTAAACTGCCCCTAGCAATCTCCAATTGGATGAACAAACCCCCACCTCAACCTGAACCAAACACTAACCTTATTGTCGTTCCACCTAAACCTGCTCCTACTCCCCCATTACTATCTCTATTGATGGCTCATTTACCCCATCAATCCAACACATTGTTTGGGGTAGTCTTTTACTCTCCTTCTCTGACCATATTGCCCAAATTCTTTCCTTTCTTTCACAAGCATACATGCACGCACATATATAATTTTTTTCAAGAACCTACCCAGTACTCCCAGTCTGTAGTTTAGAGTCACCACAATGACGTTGCCATAAGCAGCAAGAACACTGCCATCAAACATATTCCCAGTTCCCTCCATATAGGATCCCCCGTGGATAAACATCATGACAGGCTTCTTGCCACTATCCCGGATATCTGGAGAGGAGACAAGAGCTGAGAGGGTGAGAAGTTGACATAGGTAGAAAGAGGCACTCAGGTTTCTGTATTAACTGCAGCCCCTCACTAGGTACTCGCTGCAGAGCATTACTCCATTTCCCATCTGTCTGTTTCCAGTTCTTTTCACAGTCCCACTTGTTTCTTGTTTCATCAGTCTTTCCTCACCTTTATCCTGGTCCCTCAATCTTCCCATCTGTTTCCTATTACCTCAGCTTTCCTGCCTGTTTCCTGTTCTCACAAATCTTCCCACCTGTTTCCTTTTCCCTCAATATTCACACCAGTTTTCTGTTCCCTCAATCTTCACACCTGTTCTCTCAGTCTTCCTACCTGTTTCCTGTTCCATCAATCTTCCCACCTGTTAACATTCCCTTGATCTTCCTACCTGTTTCCTGTTCCCTCAGTCCTCCCACCTGTTTCCTGTTCTCACAATAATCCCACTTGTTCCTTAATCTTCCCACCCCTCAATCTTCTCATCTGTTTCCTGCTCCCTCAATCTTCCCAACGATCTCCTGTTCCCTCAATCTTCTCATCTGTTTCCTGTTCCCTCAACCTGTTTCCTGTATCTTCTCATCTGTTAAATTTTCCCTCAGTTGTCCTTCCTGTTTCCTCTTCCCTCAATCTTCCAACCCTGTCTCTGTTCCCTCAATTTTCTTATCTGTTTCCTGTTCCCTCAATCTTCTCATCTGTTTCCTGTTCCCTCAATCTTACCACACCTTTCCTTTTTCCTGAATCTTCTCATCTGTTTTGTGTTGCCTCAATCTTCTCATCTGTTCCCTCAATCTTTCCACCCCTTTCTTGTTCCCTCAATCTTCTCATCTGTTTCCTGTTCCCTCAATATTCCCATCTGTTTCCTATTCCTTCAATCTTTCCACCCTTTCCTTTTTCCTGAATCCTCTCATCTGTTTCCTGTTCCCTCAATCTTCTCATCTCTTTCCTGTTCCCTCAATCTTCCCTCCTGTTTCCTGTTCCCTCAATCTTCCCACCCCATTCCTGTTCCATCAATCTTCTCATCTGTTTCCTGCTCCCTCAAACTTCCCATTCCTATCCTGTTCCCTCAATCTTCTCATCTGTTTCTTATTCCCTAAATCTTCTCATCTGTCTCATAATCCCTCAATCTTTCCACCCCTTTCCTGTTCCTCAATTTTTTCTTATATTTCCTGCTCCCTCAATCTTCTCATCTGTTTCCTGTTCCCTCAGTCTTCTCATCTGTTTCCTGTTCCCTCAATCTTCCCACCCCGTTTCTGTTCCCTCAAAATTCTCATGTTTCCTATTCCCTCAATCTTCTGATCTGTTTCATGTTCCCTCAATCTTTCCACCCCTTTACTTTTTCCTGAATCTTCTCATCTGTTTCCTGTTGCCTCAATCTTCTCATCTGTTTCATGTTTATTCAATCTTCCCACCCCTTTCCTGTTCCCTCAGTATTATCATCTGTTTCCTGTTCCCTCAATCTTTCCACCCCTTTCTTTTTCCCTCAATCTTCTTATCCTTTTCCTGTTCCCTCAGTCTTCCCACCTGTTTCCTTTCCCTCAATCTTCCCACCTGTTTCCTGTTCCCTCAATCTTCTCATCTATTTCCTGTTCCCTCAATCTTTCCACCCATTTCCCTTCCCTTGAATCTCTTTCCTGATCCCTCAATCTCCTCATCTGTTTCCTGTTCCCTCAATCTTCTCATCTGTTTACAGTTCTCTCAATCTTCCCACCCATTTCCTTTCCTCTGAATCTTCTCCTCTGTTTCCTGTTCCCTCAATCTTTCCACCTGTTTCTGTTCCCTCAGTCTTCTCATCTGTTTCCTGTTCCCCAAATATTCTCATCTGCTTCCTGTTCCCTCAATATTCTCATCTGTTTCCTATTCCCTCAATCTTTCCACCACTTTTCTTTTTCCTGAATCTTCTCATCTCTTTCCTGTTCCCTCAATCTCCTCATCTGTTTCCTGTTCCCTCAATCTTCTCATCTGTTTACAGTTCTCTCAATCTTCCCACCCATTTAATTTCCTCTGAATCTTCTCATCTGTTTCCTGCTCCCTCAAACTTCCCAGCCCTATCCTGTTACATCAATCTTCTCATCTGTTTCCTGTCCCCTAAGGCATCTCATCTGTTTCCTTATCCCTCAATCATACCACACCTTTCCTGTTCCCTCAATCTTCTCATCTGTTTCCTGTTCCCTCAATCTTCTCATCTGTTTGCTGTTCCCTCAGTCTTTCCACCCCTTTCCTTTTTCCTCAATCTTCTCATCTGTTTCCTGTTCCCTCAATCTTCTCATCTGTTTCCTGTTCCCTCAATCTCCTTATCTGTTTCCTGTTCCCTCAATCTTCTCATCTGTTTCCAGTTCCCTCAATCTTCCCACCCATTTCATTTCCTCTGAATCTTCTCATCTGTTTCCTGTTCCCTCAATCTTCCCACCTGTTTCCTGTTCCCTCAATCTTCCCACACCGTTCCTTTTCCCTCAGTCTTCTCATCTGTTTCCTGCTCCCTCAAACTTCCCACCCCTATCCTGTTGCCTCAATCTTCTCATCTGTTTCCTGTTCTCTCAGTCATACCACACCTTTCCTGTTCCCTCAATCTACTCATGTTTCCTATTCCCTCAATCTTTCCACCTTTTTCCTGAATCTTCTCATCTGTTTCCTGTTCCCTCAATCTTCTCATCTGTTTCAAGTTCCCTCAATCTTCCCAGCCCGTTCCTTTCCCCTGAATCTTCTCATCTGTTTCCTGTTCCCTCAATCATTCCACCCCTTTCCTGTTCCCACAATCTTCTCATCTGTTGCCTCAATCTTCCCACACCTATCATGTTCCCTCGATCTTCTCATCTGTTTCCTGTTCCCTCAATCATGCCACACATTTCCTGTTCTCTCAATCATCTCATCTGTTATCTATTCCCTCAGTATTTCTACCCCTTTCCTTTTTCCTGAATCTTCTCATCTGTTTCCTGTTGCCTCAATCTTCTCATCTGTTTCATGTTTATTCAACAATCTTTCCACCCCTTTACTGTTCCCTCAATCTTCTCATCTGTTTCCTCAGTCTCCCATCTATTTAATTCCCTCAATCCTCCCATCTGGTTTATGTCCCTCAATCTTCCCACCTATTTCTTGTTCCCTCAATCTTCCCACCTGTTTCCTGTTCCCTCAATATTCTCATCTGTTTCCTGTCCCCTCAATATTCTCTTCCAGTTCCCTTAATAATCCCACCTGTTCCTGTCCCAACATCTTCCCACCACTTTCCTGTTCCCTCAACCTTCCCACCTGTTAACTTTTCCCTCAACCATCCTACCTTTTTCCTGTTACTTCATTCTTCCCACCTCTTTCCTGTTCCCTCAATCTTCCCACCCCTTTCCTGTTCCCTCAATCTTCTCATCTGTCCCACCTATTTAAATCCCTCAGTCTTCCCATCTATTTCCTTGTCTCTCAATCGTCCCACCTGTTTCTTTTACATTAATCTTACTACCTGTTTCCTTTTCAGTCTTTCCCACCTCTGTCCTCTTCCGTCAATCTTCCCACCTGTTTCCTGCCTCTCTATTTTTTGTTCCCACTTCCTACCAGTTTCCTGTTCTCTCAATCTCCCCATCTGTTTTTTTCCCCTCTGTTTCCTGTTCTCTCCATCTACCCACCCGTTTCCTGTTCCCTCCATCTTCCAATCTGTTTCCTGTTCCCTCAATGATCTTCCCAACTGTTTCCTGTTCTCACAGTCTTTCCACCTGTTTCCTCTCTCTCATTGTCTGTTTGTTTTCTGTTTCCTCAATCTTCCTACCAGTTTCATGTTTCTTCAATCATCACATTTGTTTTCTGTTCCCTTAGTCCCTCTGTTTCCTCACTTCACACCTCATCTTCACACCTGTTCCCTCAGTCTTCCTACCTATTTCCTGTTCCCTCAATCTTCTCATCTGTTTCTTGTTCCCTCAATATTCCTGTCCCAACATCTTCCCACCCCTTTCCTGTTCCCTCAGCCTTCTCGCCTGTTAGCTTTTCCCTCAATTGTCCTACTTGTTTCCTGCTCCCTCAATATTCTTATCTGTTTCCTGTTCCCTCAATCTTCCCACAGTTCCCTGTCCCAACATCTTCCCACCCCTTTCATATTCCCTTAATCTTCTCATCTGATTCCTGTTCCCTCAGTCTCCCACCTATTTCATTCCCTCAATGTTCCTATCTGTTTCCTTTTCCCTCTGTCTCTCTGTTTTTGTTCCCTTAATCTTCCTACCATTTTCCTGTTTCCTCAATCTTCCCATCTGTTTCTTGTTCCCTTAGTTCCTCTGTTTCCTGTTCTCTCAATCTACCCACTGTTTCCTGTTCCCTCCATCTTCCCATCTGTTTCCTGTTCCCTAAATGTTCTCATCTATTTCCTGTTCCCTCAATATTCCCATCTGTTTCTTGTTTCCTCAGTCTTTCTACCAGTTTCCTGTTCTCACAGTGTTCCCACCTGTTTCCACTCTCTCCTTGTCTCTCTGTTTTTGGTCCATCAATCTTCCTACCAATTTGATGTTGCTTCAATCATCCCATTTGTTTCCTGTTCCCTTAGTCCATCTGTTTCCGGTTCCCTCAATATTCCCTCCTGTTTCCTCTTCCCTCGATATTCTTATCTGTTTATTGTTCCCTCAGTCTTCCCATCTGTTTCCTCTCTCTCTCCATGGGGTAGATTCATCAAAGAGTGAAGTTAAGAGTGATGTTCCGCCACTAGAGTGAAATTCCGCCACCCTCCATTCATTTCTATGGGATTTTTAAAAGCGTATTCATCAAAGGGTGAACTTTCACTTCACCCATTGATGAATACGCCCTGCAAAATCCCATACAAATGAATTGAGAGCTGCGGAATTTCCCTCTAGTGGCGGAACTTCACTCTTTGATGAATCTACCCCCTTGTCTCTCTGTATTCTGTTCCCTCAATGTTCCTACCAGTTTCATGTTGCTTCAATCATCCCATTTGTTTCCTGTTCCCTCAATCTTCCCACCAGTTAATTTTTCCCTAAATCTTCCTTCCTGTTTAATGTTCCCTCGGTCTTCCTACTCCTTTCCTGCTCACTCAGTCTTCTCATCTGTTTCCTTCTCCCTCAATCCCCCACCTATTTCATTCCCTCAGCCTTCTCACCTATTTCCTTTCTCTCAATCTTCTCACCTGTTTCCTTTTCCTCAATCTTCTCATCTGTTTACTTTCCCTCAATCTTCTCACCTGTTTGCTTTCCCTCAATCTTCTCACCTGTTTCCTTTCCCTCAATCTTCTCACCTGTTTCCTTTCCCTAAATCTTCCCACCTGTTTCCTTTATCTAAAGCTTCCTACCAGTTTCCTTTTCAGTCTTTCCCATCTCCATCCTCATCCCTCAATTTTCCCACCTGTTTCCTATTCTCTCAATCTTCCCTACTGTTTGCTGTCCTTTTCAGTCATCCCCCTGATCCCTTTATTGTCCCACCTGTTTCCTGCATCTTCCCATCTGTTTACTGTTTTCTCCATCTTCCCATTACTACCATCTTCCCACCAGCCCTGGTCCCATACCAGCCAACTCGTCTAACATTCCTATCCTAATCCCCTGATCATCTCTTCCCCCTTAATGTCAAATCACCCCTTGTTTCCTCCTCCCTCCTCTCTGCTCTGAAGATGCTAACGATGCATTTTCTTCTCTGTCTCTCTCTCATTAATCTTAACGAGCAGCATAGAAATAATTAGCTCTTCTCTCCCCACTCCTTAAATAAGCTGTTAAGAGGAAAATTCCACCATTGCAGCTGTATTAATGAAAGCAGCATTCAGAACATATATGACAGGGGCAGGAGCAATGTTCTACATCTCTATGTGGAGGCTGCAGAGAAAGGGTTAAAACCTTACATGCAGGAAAACATTTACTTCTGCTTCAACAAAGCCGACAGCAAGAGGGTAAGACTTACTGTGTGAGCACAATATCCCTGCTGGATCCATAAGAGCAGGAGCTGCCATATTGCTAGACACACCACAGATATCAATAGAATAAAAAGGAACAGGCAACAGGGCAGCTTCTGCTCATATGGAGCTAATGGTGTTCACAAGCTGTGCCCTCAAACTGTGCTGAGTGTGTCGAGGAGCTGGAAACGCATAAAAAAGTCCACTTAATCAGAGTATACCTCCCCTTTAAAAAAAAAGAAAAAGCCAATTCATGTATATGGTAACCCCCTTCTCACACAAAATAGATTAAAGAAGTTAATCTGCTCACAGAAACATTACGTGTGCACATAGTACTTCCATTTAATAAGAATAAATAATGAAGTCATGCAAAAAACCCCAAAAATGGAAGGAAGTGAAAAAAAAAGGTAATCAAGAAAGTGGATAAAATCTACCTTCATCTGGAGTGTGTTGCGCTTTTCTGGGGTCCTCCCGGGATTTGGAAATGGGACCTGGAGGTCGAGGCGAAAAAAAATATAGAAAAAAATGATAAAAAAAAGAAAAGAAAAAAAGACAAAAAAAAAAAGATAAAAAATAACCGAGGGAGAGAGAGAAAGGGGGAAGAGAGAAAGAAAAAATATGTTCAAGAAAAGTTCATGAAAAAACAGTTTTCGTTACTACCTGTCTCATTGCAAAAATAAAAACAGTCTCTAACAAAATACAGTTACATGTGGGGACTGAGCATGAAATCTAACTAGGGTGACGCACACTAAAGTTTCCTTTTGTGTAGAGTAAAAGTATCACTGTTATATCCAACACACCTAAAACAATTCATTTCTAGTTCAGATCCAATGAACCATCCCCTCCCTGAAACTCCTCCTCCTGCTCCATATAACCCTCCCTATAACTCCTCCTACTGCTCCATATAACCCTCCCTATAACTCCTCCTCCTGCTCCATATAACCCTCCCTATAACTCCTGCTCCATATAACCCTCCCTATAACTCCTGTTCCATATAACCCTCCCTATAACTCCTCCTATAGCTCCTAAGTGCAGTGAATGGGTACTTAGTGCCAGTGTGAGTGTGTGGAGTGGGAATGTGACATTGGGAATGAGCAGTGGGTTTGGGGGGAGTGGGGAGACTAGTGATCACATGACAGAAAGTGAGACTCTTTAAGTTTCAAAATGAACTGAATCCCTTTGAATTAATGAAAAAAGAAAAGAAAAAAAATGATTTGATTCCCCTCTCTCTCTCCCTTTGTAAGAGGATTTTTTTTTCTTTTTTTAAGGTATTTTGTAGGAAATTTCCCAGAAGAAAACATGGGAATAAAATATTTTTTTCTGCCAAAACATAAAAGAACAATATTTTCTAAGAGGCAAGAGTTCAAAAGGCATTTAATGGGAAATAAAAGGATTTTTCCCAAAAGAATGAGGAAAAAATAAGAAATACATTAAAAAAAGAGAAAAAATGTGACTCACTTGAGGAGCAAGAGTTTGTCAGCCATTGACGGATTCATGGAAGAATCTTTTACAAGACCCCCCCATGCAGTAATCAAGTGAGCCCACCATAGTTAGCAGTGGAGGGAAAGAGGTTTCAGGAAGTGAATTTGCTGGCAGCCATTTTGGTTGGGGAAACAGTAGCAAGAGCCATATTGCTAGTGGCAAACAGGTTGAATAGCTAGAGGCATGGATTAGACAGTTCTGGATGGAGCCGAGAGTTGAGTTACAGGCAGTAAGACGCAGAGATCCCTGGCGTCTCCATTAATCAGCCCAGTGACGGTGGAGAGTCAGCTGTTGGCAGGTATATATTTAGCCTGTGAAAGTCTACGTGACGGGGGGAGTGATAAATGGAGGTGAGGAGAGAAGGTGGGAAGTGATAATTAGCTGGGGGCGCACTCAGTCCCTGTGAGGATACGGATCACATGGCGGCCATAACCGTAGAGTAGAATTGGGGTTCCCTGGAGGCTGACAAATTATTCCCTTGGGTGCAACAATGCTTTGCTCCAAGGGGGAATGTTCTTTATACAAAGGGTGGGAATAATGTAAGACTTGGGGGAGGTGCATTGCTACTTGTACTGGCCAATCAAAGTGCACCAGTCATACCCTACACTGTCCAAAGCTGTTGGCCAAAGATTCCAGAAGGCATTAGAGCATGGCACGTATACATGGGGCATGGACATGGACATGGGCTCCTTAGATATTCTGCTTGTCCTAGAAATGATCTGGGCCCCTCTGAAAGGTATTAACAGAATCTGGAGTCCAAAACTGCACTGCATACTCCACATGAGCTCTTACTAGGGATCGAGGTACAATTATGTTTTCATCCCTTGAGTTTATGCCCTTTTTTATGCAGGACACAACTTTATTTGCTTTAGTAGCTACAGACACTGCCCAGAATTAGACAACTTGTTATCTATAAAAACCCCAAGATCCTTCTCACTTAAGGAAACTCCCAACACACTGACATTTAGTGTATAACTTGCATTTAGATTATTATTATATAAGTTCAATGGCCACATCCAGGTCATTAATAAACAAGTAGAAAAGCAAGGGACCCAGTACAGAGCCCTGCGGTACCCCACTAACAACACTGGTCCAATTAGAAAATGTTCCATTTACCACCACTCTGTGTAGTCTATCTTTTAGCCAGTTCTCTATCCAGGTACAAATACTATGTTCCAGGCCAACATTCCTTCATTTAACCAGTAACCTTCTGTGTGACACTGTATCAAATGCTTTAGCAAAGTCTAAGTAGATCCCATAAGTCATGAGTACGACAACCAAAGAATGTAAAACATTGGAGAGTAACCATATGGCCATTCCCCATTAATGTTGCAAAGTCCAAGGGTAAAACAACAAATCCTTCTATACAAAACAAAATGCAGTTCCCACACAAGTCCATTCACATTCCAGAGAAAACTCCAAATAAATGATGGCTGAAGGGTAGTGAAACTCTACAATTGCAAAGCCAGGGCGGTTGTGAGCAACCCAACTCCAATTCAAAAGCCCATAGACCCCAAAAGCCTGCTCAGATACAGCTTTGTTGCCATGCTGACCAAGATTTCCCATATAAACTTTGCAATTCCGTAAATTGGACTCCCTCATTGGTGCATTGAGTGGACATTTCATTTGGTCAGCTGATTGCACACCCATGGGAATACATTATCCAATGGGTTGGGAAGACAGCATATTATTTGAGGCACATGTAACAGGCTGTACAGAATGAAATGGAGTCTCAACCATTTTGGTTGTAACAGATGCAACAGGCTGAGGTTGATCTGGTAAAGCTGTCCTGGGTAGTAGTGGACATGTAGTCCACAACTGAAACATCTATTAGTTCTATGGTGCAACTCCTGAGCTGGAATCCCTTCGGGTGATTGGGCAGTGAAGTTTGTGAGTGTCCAGTAGTTACGTCTGTCCCTGCAGGAATTGCACATGAATTTCCACATATTTATCAGCAAGTCTAGCAGATTATTCTAAGATGCCAAGGGATTGATCCCAAACCAACCCAAGAAACTTCAGGAGAACATAGCTTCAAAAACTACTCCATTAAACAAGGATGGTGCGGGTCCTCAAGACACTGCACTCTAATAGAATTGATCCAATGGCACCATAAGCATTTAGCAAAGACCCAGTGAGTAGGTTTCTGGAGAGCTGGCACAGTTGTTAAAAAGTACCCACTTACCCATAAGTTTGTCTTAAAGATATTTTTTCCACTCAACTTCAGGGACCTCATAGTTCTCACATCATTTCAAAGGTCCGTAATAGGCACCAATACTTTCTTTGCCCCATCAAAAGAAGGGAAAAATGCATGCTTTAAAGGACAAGGAAAGGCTGGATACACTTGGGGTGCCAAACATTAGGCACCCCCAAGTGATTCCATCGACGTACCTCAAACTCAGGGCTGGTGCTCCAATCACGGGAAACCTGCACTGGCCCCGGGTTATAGAAGCGAGTACCACGATCTTACTTCTGTCAGTTCGGCTATTCGTTCTAATGCGCAGCTGTGCCAAGACGGAAGTAAGATCTCTCCGTGGTGCTCGCTTCTATAATCCGGGGCCGATTCCCCCCAATTGGAGCACTGGCCCTGGGTTTGAGGTACATCAATACAATCACTTGGGGGTGCCTAACGTTTGGCACCCTAAGTATATCCAGCCTTTCCTTCTCTTTTAATGTTAAAATATGTATTGTAATTTCTGGACCTGCTCCCTGGTCATGTTCCTCTCAGCTACGTGAGGGTCTTCCGTGATTTTGCTACTTCAGCTCAATTCAGTCTCTCAGAACCAGTCAGATCATATCACCAGCTGAGAACAATACAGATCCATTAAGGGATCATCCAGTGGAATGTGGATGTACCTGGCATTGAAGCCTCTGTCTCTAGCAGAGTTAGCTCAACCAATTCTTGTTCCATGCTTTATAACTGGGTTTATGAAAATCCCATTGCTATTGCTAATGTCATGAACAGAACATAACCCGAAGCATACAAAAACACTGGAGAGTAACCACTTGGCAGTTTCCAATTTGTTATGCAATGTCCAAGGGTAAAACAGTAGCAAGAAAACCTTCTATGAAGAACAAAAAGTCATTTCCAAAGTTCCCACACAAGTCCATTCACAGTCCAGAAAAAAACTCCAAATAAATGATGGCAAAGGGTAAGAAAGATAAAACCATGCTGGAACAAACTCATAGTATTGTGGTTTGCAATGAAGTTCAGTATCTCATCCCTTATAAACCTTTGAAAATCTTTCCTACTACTGATGTCAGACTAACTGGTCTATAGTTTTTAGGCTGAGAACGAGGTCCATTTTAGAATAACGGCATCACATAAACAATTTGGCAATCCCTCAGCACCATGCCAGACCTCAAAGGATCCTGAAAAATTAAGAAAAGAGCTAAAGAGCTTGTTTAGTACCCAGGGATGAATACCATCCAGGACCTTTGTTTATCTTAACATGTTCTCGTCTCTTTTGAATTTCCTCTTGTCTGACCCATACATCAGTGGTTGAGTCGGGTCTATTAAAAAGTTGACCTCATAAGCTGGTTCCTTGGTTGTGTAGACAGACAAAATAACAGTTCAGAATTTCTGCTTTTTCCCTGTTCTCATTGACCAATTGACCTCCCTCTTATATTTAGAGTCCCACTTTTTTTACTATAGCTTTTTTTTTGCTACTTTATCGGCCTGCAAAATTGAATGTCTTTTCCTACCAACCTCAACACCAACACTACATAGCTACTTGTGCTGATACAAAGCTACTCCCACTGATACCTAGCTACTTGCACCTATACAGAGCTAGTCATCCCCATACATACAGCAGTTACTTGTGCATATAAAATGACTTGCTCCTTAATCACAGTTAAAGCACATGTCAGTATAGAAAAGACAGAGAAAGGCACAGAACACTACCCAGCCCACAGGCCACTAAAGGTACATATTTAACATACAAGTTCATCCCAGGGGGTCTTGCAAAATCCCTCCCTCAAAAAAAAAAGTTTTGTTGGTGTGGGAAGTGGGGGCAGTAGTTGTTGTGGGTGCATCAGGGGCTGAGTAAGCTGCATGTGTAGCTCCTGGCTTGGGGCATCTTCTGACACTAGGGACACCCCACCTTGGCACCTCCTGGGAATTTACCCAAGGTTTGGCAGGAAGATTCCCTCCATCAGTCTGGATCTACTTCCTGGAGGACTGGTATCTGCATACTGGAGGAATTATTTTATGGACTTCCCCTTGGAATTGCCTAAAGGAACTCCCTGCCTTTGTGTTGCCTGTGGTCTGTATCTTGGAGACTGTGTAAGGAGGACTTTGGGGTTGGGAACCTGTGCACTGACATCAGGGGAAACTCTTTATTTCTGGCTGGGGAGTGTGGGAATCTCACATGCTTCAGTTGTGTCTTTGATTCCTGCTTTTGTAGATATGTAATAAAGCCCCTGTGTAAACCCTCTTCATAGAGTGTGGTGTGTCCCTGTTTTGTGCCAGTCTTCCATACGTCACACATTTAAGTGACATTTCTGGTGGTAAGCGGTGTGGATAATGGATTCTAGCACATCAGGGAACTACTTGGACTTCCTAACCAGGACGATGACAGACAGGGTGACACAGCAACCCCTGGAAGCTAGGGGAGGGCCCCAGCTCACCTCTGCTCACCTTGTTTCACAGACACTTAGCTGCTATTGGCCCAGGACTGACCCCAGCAGAAAGGCTAGAGGTATCTACAGGGAAATCAGCCTGGGAGCTGCAGCCCTGGGCCCACATCGGGGCCATCCATTGCAAGACTGACTCATTCCCTACATCTGATGAAACTAAACAGAGCTTAGAAAGCTACCTTTGCTCCTTTGAAGGTTTGTGTGAGGACTACCAAGTTCCCCAGGATGAGTGGGTGCTTATTTTGGCTGGTAAGCTCACTGGTAAAGCAGGTGAAGTCTACTTGGAAATTCCATACCCTCAGCGAGCAAATTATTAGAAAGTGCATCAGATTCTCCTCACCAGCTACTCTATCACTCCTGTCTCCTACAGAAGAACTTTATGCTCCCTGCGTAAAGCCCCAAAGAAACTCACCAGGATTATGGGAATAAGTTGCAGAGGGCTTTCCGCAACTGGATCCAGGGAAATAAAATAAATTCCCTTGAGGATTTATGTCAGTTGATGCTAAAAGAACAATTCTTTGAAAACTGCTCCCTTGAAGGGTTGGGGACCGTAAGCCTGGTACCTTGGAGGAGGCCACCCAGTTAGCAGATGAGTTCCTGGAGAGTCCTGTCCAGTCCCTACCCGTTTCCCAGTCCTACAAACCATTCTTGTGAGGCTGATTATCCACATGCTCTACATGCCAGCCATGTGACAGTCAGGGCTCTTCCACATTCTAAACAGATTAGGGTTCCTCAGGTTTTATTTGTGGTTCCACTACTCACTTAGAGGCAACGTGCCCACACAGACTCCCTAACCTGACCCAACAAAGACTTCCACCTGCCAAATCTGCAAATGTTGTGTCACAGGGTGTCACTGAGTATCAAGTGCAGGATGCCCAAGAGACTGGGGGCTGTAGTTTCTGTGGGTTCAGCAGGGGCTGAGTAACCTACATGTGTAGCTCCTGGCTAGGGGCATCGTCTGACACTGGGGAGCACCCTGGCTGCGGCAGGACACCCTACCTTGGCACCTCCCGGGAATCTACCCTTTATCTGGATCTACTTCCTGGAGGACTGGTATCTGCATACTAGAGGTATTATCTTATGGACTTCCCCAAAGGAACCGTGACTGAAGGAACTCCCTGACTTTGTTTCTTCTGGTCTGTATCTTGGAGACTGTGTAAGGAGGACTTTGGGGTTGGAAACCCATGGAATGACATCAGGGGAAGTTCCTGGCCGGGGAGTGAGGGAATCTCACATGCTACATTTGTGTCTTTGATTCCTGCTTTTACATATATGTAACTGTGTGGTGTGTAACTGATTTGTGCCTCCCATACGTCACACATTTACGTGACAGATACACATGCCACAAAACATGCCCATACATACTAACTTGTGCCCATACATACTAACTTGTGCCCAGACATACTAACTT